>JAFMTH010000080.1:2403264-2557644 GCA_020921065.1 Vaccinium darrowii
ATCAAAATATGCTTTGCTTGGGTCCCCGTAGTGACTTCAATTGTGGGCAAATCTTTATTTGGGATCTAAATCATTTATTTTTCCAGGAATGTTGAGGACATTATAAGTACAAAGAATTATGATCATCGGAGATTAGTACACACAATTGAAACAAAATTTTCTTACAGTTTATTCTCGCTTGTATTTGCATGTGTTAAACTTTGCCCTGCACAATGTTTTTTCCCCCTGTTGCTGAACTCCTATTGTTTCAGTTTGAACCGGGAGGGACATGCATCTTCAGTCTTCATCAATGTAATTGTATTTCAATCTACTTGTATATTGTATTTGCTTTTTATAGATTTGTATGCCCAGCGTATACTTTTGAGTAGGGCACCAATTTTCTTTATGAACCTTCACTATATATATGGATATAACTGCTGAGCTTCTAACTTCACGTACTGCAAGGCTGTATTAAAGTACATTAGGTTAGGCATTCATGTGTCCTATTTTTTGATTTTATTAATGCTAGTTTGCCACTTAAAAATAATGTGGAGTTGCATGATTTTAATAATCGAAACTTATAAGCTTACTCAAGGGGTATCATCAATCCCCAATGGGACATGGATTCCATCAATAAGTAATATCCATATCATGCATGTAATGTCGTGACCCAACTCACCAAAACTATTGACCGTAAAAAAAGAATCTCACTTTATAATGAATCAAAGTCAACAACATTAACTGTATATATGTATTAATTATATCCGAATTAAGAGCAATAAGTATTCTTAACAACTATAAGGTTCTAATTGTCTTAAAATGTCAGTGTTAAGACAATTACCTTAAAGCGGTCCTGTTCAATACACACAAAATTTACAAGCACAATGAGTTGGAACTAGAACCGTTTCCTGTAGTCCAGACAGACTTACTAAAACATTATACTACAATCCTACTAATGGTGTGTCAAATTCCATCTAAGATTGTGAACTAAAACTTATATTCCACAAGAACCAATGATCCAATCTTTTGTGTGTAAGCCGTACTCTACACACTGAATCATCTACTATGTAGAATAAAAGACACATAATATATTCTCATAAAAAAGGGGTAAAACTGATTAATAATTAACTAATTAAATATAATCCATAACATAAAAGCATGACTTTTAGTATAAGTTTCTAACAATCTCCCACTTAGATTCAAAACCATGCTGCCACGCATCTACTTCCATTCCCTTTATGTGATTATCAAAAGTCTTGACATGTAAGTCATTCGTAAAAAGATCTGCTAAGTTGTTTGCTGATGCAATCATGGTCATAGATACATCACCTTTCTGTACGATCTGTCGAATCAAGTGATACTTACGCTTGATGTGTTTTTCCTTCTTATGAATCTTTGGCTCCTTCGAGTTAACAACTGCACCACTATTGTCACAATACATTAAAATTGCTGACTGCACTGAAGGTACCACTTCTAGATCCATCAAGAAGTTCTTGAGCCAAGCGACTTCCTTGGCTACTTCAAAAGCTGCAACATACTCGGCCTCCATGGTGGAATCAGTAATACACGATTGCTTGATACTCCTCCAACTTATGGCTCCACCTCTGTGGGCACCTGTGACCTCCGCGAGAAACCTTGAAAATACTAGAACATCGTATTCGTTAGAGTCGCCACTTGATTTTAAGGTTAACCAAGCTACTGAATTCAACGTACAAAATTCGGGACTACCGGTCCGTTGTAACCAGAATGATCTTGGTTTGGGAGCTAAGTTACAGAATGGGAAGGTTTTATTTGAAAAGTGCACCCATCCCGTCTAATCAAAATGATTAGTCTATACTCATAATTATGGGATTTTAAAAGAAGCTTTAAAGTGATTTAGACAATTACGGGAAATGGAACAAGGAAAAATAAATAAAATTAACTTTGCATGATGCTAGATTTAGAGAATTGAGACATTACCAAAAATTAATAAAAGGGAGAAGACTAAACTTCTTTTGATCAACGTCCGGATGCTCCCCTCAAAATCACGAATTTGGCTAGTATGAACTCTGTTTGTTGCGAAAAGCACTTTACTTATCTAATGCTTCGAAGAACTTGGATTAAAGACAAAGCTATGGGTAATTTTGGAGACCAAGCTTAGGACTAATATTTTTGGGATTTGGTGGTTGATTTTTGAAGAGGTTTTTCTTGGTTTTTTGGAAGAGAAATATTAGAGGAAAGTTTTGGATGCAAGGAATAGGCTAGAACAAGATTTTTAGGCTAGGATTTCTTGATGTTTCTTGTTGTGTATGAAATGATGTTGCTTGTTGTGTATGAAATGAGAGGCTTAAGGTCCTATTTATAGGCTTAGGGGAACATTCTAAGAGTTATTTTCCACTAGAATTCGGATGGGAGGTGAGTGAATTTGGCATGGGCAATCACGCCAAAGCTGCGGAATTTGTCAGGAAAACCCACATCAAAACTTGTGGCTGCAACAACAAATGTTGCGGATGGAGGGTAAAAGCTTGCGGCTGCAACAAAAAATGTTGCGGCTGCAAGGTTTGACTTTCTTTTAGCAAGGTATGGAGGCCCATACCTTTGCGGCTGTAATGTCGGTGGATCTCTTATGTTGCAGCTGCAAGGTATTTTCTGGGTCAGATTTTCTGGCCTTGTTTGTTGGGTTTTATGGGCTAGGAATTGGGCTTATTTGCTGGGCTTTGTAATGGGCCAAATGGATCGATTTGGGTGGATTTGTTGGTCTTTTTCTTGGTGGATGGTAAATCCAAGTTCATCGAAACATTGCTTTAGATAAAATAAATTTCGTGACGTCGTCAGTAATTTTTTTATCATTAGAGACACACCCGGACTCTTGCTTAGGATTCACGGATAATCAAAATTGGGGTGTCTACAACCTCTTAGGGTAAACACATATTTCGATGTTGACTTTCTAGAACTCTTATCTGATATAAAATCTGACTCTGGGTACCCACAAGGCACCAGACTGTCTGACTGGTGTACCAATATGTTTTTTTTGACTTCTAATATATAGTCCTTCGTTCTTTTTAGATACTTGAGTATACATTTTATACCAATCCAATCTTATTGTCCAGGGTTAGACTGAAATCTGCTAACCATGCTGACAATAAAGCAAATATCAAGTCTAGTTCACAGCATAACATACATGAGGCTTCCTACTGCTAAAGCATTAAGAACTCCCTTCATTTTCTCCATCTCCTCAGATGTCTTAGGACACTGATCCTTGGATAGATTGACTCTGTGTCTGAAAGGAAGCAATCCTTTCTTGGAATCCTACATACTAAAACGGGCAAGGATCGCATTGATAGAAGAAGCTTGAGAAGCCCAACATCCTTCGCTTGCGATCTCGCAAAAATTTAATCTCAACGATGTGATCGGCTACTCCTAAATCCTTCATATTGAACTGGCTGGATAACCACACCTTTACCGAAGACAACACTCCCATATCATTCTGATGAATAATATATCATCCACGTATAGCACTAGAAACACCACCAAATTTCGGTTACGCTTCTTGGACACACATGACTCATCCAGACATTGGTCAAAACCAAAAGACTCAAAACGGATGTTCCAAGACCTAGATTCCTGCTTTAGTCCATAAATGGATTTCTTAAGCTTGCACAACATGTGCTCTTATCTTTTTCTAAAGTTCTACATCTTTATCTTGTAGTGCCTCTTTTTAGTTGCAGGGTTCGGCCTGTTGTTTTCAGGGATCATATCACAAGATTCTCCCAACAATATATACCGACTGGGTGGCACAATAACCTTCCCACTACGACGACGTACTGGTGTGTTAACAACAATTTCATGTGATGTAATCTCTTGTACTATTGGTGTTGAAAAAGTTTGTGTCGGTCTATTTTCTCTCAATTCTTCTAGAACAATTCTATTACTGGGCTTGTGATCTATAACATAATCCTCCTCTAAGTATCAAACATTGATTCTAACAATGACCTTCTGATCCTCTAGGGTACCCCACAAAAAACAAACAAATATTTGTCCTTGATTCTAACTTATCTGTTTTCCCCATCAGCACATGTGTTGGACTACCCAAATTCTGAACATGCCATAGATTAGGTTTGCTTCCAGTCCACAGTTCTGTGGGTGCAGTTGGTACTGACCTAGATGGTACCAAGTTAAGAATGAACGCTCGCATTTCTAGTGCATGTCCCCAAAACGAAATTGGTAAATCTGAATAACTCATCACTGATCTCACCATATCCATAAGCGTCTTATTCTTTCTTTCTATTACACCATTCTGTTGTGGCATACGTGGCGCAGACAACTGGGATGTAATCTCTTTTGTTGCCAAGTAGTTCCTAAATTCTCCCAAGAGGTATTCGCCACCACTATCAGATCCCAGTGTCTTGATACATTTATCCAGACGCTTTTCCATTTCCGGTCTATGCTCCTTGAATTTCTCAAAGCATTTGGACTTATGGTGTATCAAATGAATGTAACCATATTTGAAGTAATCATTAATAAAAGTATTGAAATACTCAAAAGCACCTCTATCTCGGATGTTCATAGGTACACTTAGATCAGAGTGAACCGATTCCAACGTTTCATTGGCTGTCCCTTTTTCTAAAAAAAAGGCCTCTTGGTCATTTTACCTTCCAAACATGATTCATATATTGGAAGTGCCTCCACTTCTAATTAACCCAAAGGTCCATTTCTAACCAGTCTAGAAATTCTATTCAGATTTATTATGACATAGGCGTAAATGCCAAAGATACGTTTGGTTCGACTTATAAGGCTCCTTTCTCTTATATGGCAATCTATTACTGTTATTCTATTCATTTAGTTGCATCGTAGGAACGATAGGATTAATAACGTAGAGATTGTCAACTAATGACCAGAACAGATAAAATGTTTATTTAACTTAATAACCACAGAGTTATTCAAAATAAACCAAATATCAATTTTCAACCAAATTAGAAAGAGAAACTAAGTTTCTCCTCATTCAATGATCATAAAGACAATCTCTCGAAATTAAATGCCTACTGCAACTATTGCTACTTTTGTAGCACTTTCCATATGTAGATAAATCTTTCCATTACTAAGTCTTCAGGTTTCCTGGAACCTTTGCAATGAATTGAAAACATGATTAGTGGCACCCGTATCTATACACCAGGTATTGGTAGATACCACCGCTAAACATGACTACTAGTGAAAATTTTTTCTTTGATTATTCAATTTATTGAGATAATTCGGATAACCTTCTTCACTCTACCTTAAAGCTCATGAACTACCTGAGGAACCGTGGCTTGTTGTTCAACCTTTTCCTGCTTCTTGTTGCCTTTCGGCTTAGAAGTAGAACCTCTTCTACCACAAACACGGTTTTCTATTTATTAACCAAAAGACCCTTAACTAATTTAATGCTCTTTCAATAGTTTCATCAAACAATAATGCATTTTGTTCATATTGTAATTTAGATGGAACTGCTAAAAAAGCTTAGTCAGTAACTGGAGCACAATATCAACTTGGGTTTCCCATTGATTTAAGCTCATAGGATCTCTAGTTCATTCAAAAGACCTATTATTTTCAAAACATGATCCCCTTACTGCGTTCCTTCACCAACAGTTATATTTCCTAAATCCCACACTGCAACTTGCCTAGCTGCACCCCAAACATTTATTAAAGGTTATGCATCATGTCATAGGCAGTTTCCAAAAATTGATGCTAATAGAAGCTAGAATATAACACCGCACCATCTCATCAATTTTAAACAAATCCTTATAGCACCAGATTTCAGGTTCTATTGCATTTTCAGTGGGTTTAGGAGGGCACACCTCAAAGATCATAAATTTGGTCTTCCAAGCAGTCAAATTCCTTTTCCAATCAATATAATTAAGTCCAGTAACTTTATTTTCTTTGAGAATGATAGCAAGTGGATTGAAAGAGCCCATTTTTGAATTTGAGAATCACATAACAACATTCATGAAGGGCAATTAAAAACTTTTTGTATTTCTATTAAATTGGTTCCCTCAACCAGTCTATTAAAAGAAAAACATTAGCAACCCTACACACCGTGAAGAGTGTGCCTCGATGGGTAGGTCCACTACTCTTCATCACTCGTATAGATAGGCACAAACTTTTAATTTTATTATCTGAAAGCTGAATCGTGCCTAATAAAATTAAATAGCTAATTTCCTTTGGTCCTATAAATAAAAGCAGTGACTCAGATGGAGAGGATAATTGTTATTTATAGCTAAGTGTATACCATTACATAACCTCAAGATCCATTGTTCCGTAATGAACTAACCCAGATGGAGGAGTAGTCCACACAACAATTATCTTGGAGCTATCCTCTAAGGAAGTAATTATCGATGATGCCATAATTAATTATCCGATGGGGAGGAAGCTATTAAAACCAACACACAAAACTTAATTATATCATCTACATACTAGTAATGGAGACCATGGGATTTATATGAAATAAACTCCCTCTCTCACTTAGTTATTTAAAAATTTTGTGACGGTTATCAAAACTAACATGTTTGCAAAAATTGTGATCTATATCAGAAGTTAAATATTACCACGTTGTCCAAATATGATAAACTATCACTCATGCAAATAGTATGAATATACAAATATTCATAAATAAGGAAACATAAATAATATTTTTTCAACTATCATGGCCAAAGATGCAATCCTTGAGCAATAAGAAATCCTTCCAGTCTTGAAATCCTTAAGCAATCCGAAATCCTTCAAGTCTTGAAATCCTTAAGCAATAAGGAATTCTTTCAAACTTGAAATCCTTGAGGAAAAGACTTAGATACTTTGAATCAATCAAGGAAACCAAAATCCAACCATATAAGAAAAATCGGCTCTGAATTTTTTCCCGAGTAAATTGCATAGTCTTCAGTATTTTGGACTTTTCTCCCTCATCCGAACTCCGATTGAACTGATTTCAATTGTCTTAGACTTGAAATTCAATTGTCAACAACGTCTGTGAAGAACAGATTTTCTAATTCCAACATTTACTGGGCCAAAACAGCCTTTCAATATGACCCTAAAAATCTAAAAAAAATCTACTGCAAGCCAAACATCCTTTTTTTCTTGACAAAGCGTATCTTCTTGTAAAAAAAGCTTGTTTTCTCCATATCTTATGCTCTCATTACAGAAGCTGTAATCTTATAACAGTTCTATATATCTAAAATGATACAACTGAAGAAACAAAGATTACATCAAAAACTCATGCCACCCACATACTACTATTACAGATTACAAAACCAAACTTGTAACAAAAAAACAGTAATAGTAATCACGCATAAAATAATTACAAAACGTGGGATCCAATCACACAATAAAAAACATGCGTGACCCGAATAGTGGGATAATCAATTCTTCAAAACAGACGTTAGAACAAACCAAAACTCTGCAAAACAACGGTTAGCACAGTTCTATATCTATGTTCTACGGACAACATGGTCTGTTTAATCCATACGCATGATTACAACCTACTCTGATACCACTGTTGGAAAACGAATCCTATAACCCAGTAATTACGCGTACAGATTAAACAACAAAAATAAATACAAACCCTACGAGGCAGAATTAGGGTTTACCTCTCATCCGTAGACAAACGCTGGTTGACTTGTTTATTTTAGAACTTGACAGACCTGATTACTGTACGCAACAAACTCTGCTCGAGAGGACCTCATGATCTTCTGCCATATTCCCCTATACCTCAATTACGTAGTCAAGCGTGGACTTCTACGTGGCCTCTTTGTTCTCTATCTCACAACCTGTATTCTAATTTTTTGAATGACTGTTATGAGACCTAGAGATCATAACGATATATTTATGGGGCTAGAGCAGGGACCTGAGGAGAAATAAATCTGGGCTCCTTGTATAAATAAGAAAATCTAATCTCACCCGGATTCTATTCTTATTTCACAAATTATAATTCACACCACTAAAGAATTATAATTGCACTCTCGTCTTTATCTCAATTATATTTTGAGCTCCGCGTTATTAAATACTTATTAATCTCCCCACATTAAGATTACAGATACCCGTTAATTCCATTAAATTACTGACAAGTTCTTTGCCAAACCATTGGCCACTTTGGCCATGATTTCGAGGTAATGGCATTTTGAGGTGGATGGTTCTAGAATGATTTTTGGTCCGGACAAACTCAAACTTTAGAGTGTCATTAATCTTTGTATGAATCAACTATCAAAGGCCACAATCTTCATTTGAGGTACTAGAAGTATACAATATATTCTAAGTCTTCGCGCTGATGATTATCATGGATCAGATTGGTGCATGAGACAAGCCCACCAGGTCCAAGGAATTAAATGAGATGTTATTGATTGATTGCATGCCCTGCGGGCAATCACGTTATTATTGGTTTATATGGCTTCCGGGCATTTGTGGTTTATTTTGATCTTGGTGGTTCTTGGCATGTTACTGAGATGGACCGGGTACGAAGCTTAAGTGGTTTGTTGTGGAAGTTGATTCGGTTGAAGTTGTGAATATCATTTGATTTAATTCCGTAAAGCCCTTTTATTGTCTTCATATTGTATACTTCCAACGTAGTTTTTGTGGGAAGTGTTGAGAGGATTTAAGGGGTGTTCCACTAAGTTAGTGTGGACGGTGCCACCAGAAATTTATTAACAAGTTTTGAGAGTCGCCACCCGGGTTTTTTTATTTTAGAAAAGGATTTATTACGCGAGAAACCATTTAAAAGGGTTAAAAAAAATGAATGACTCTCATGCCTCTGACTTGGAAAAGGATTTGGTCTACTTGAAAATAGAGATTTGGGGTTTGGGAGCCAAGTTACAAGTGGGGAAGGTTTTTAAGGCACCCCGCTCACCCGATAGAAAATCGGTCTCTACTAAATGCTTATGGAATTTTTGGAAGATCTTTTATTGCTTGACTTTGTTCATGTAAACAACAAATGATAATATGTGACAGAAATTAACGCTAAAAGGTAAAAGAAAGAATTAACTGTGGGTTTTTGGAAAAAGAATAGCATCACTGCTATGACAAAACTCAACTTTTTTTTTTTTTTTGAGTTACACTGCCACATGGCAGTGTAGAATGACGCATGGCACTAATACTCAAGGGACAATTTTTGAACATCACCAACTTTGTGAATTTAATTTAAGGAAGACTATTTAAAGAGAAATTTATCCAGTAAGCCTTTTTTGCTCCCAAGTTATCAATTAACCTAGAAGTTTTAAGTACTGGAAAAAAATGATATATATATATATATATATATATATATATATATATATATATATATATATATATATTTTTTTTTTTTTTTTTTTGGTGGACGACACTGCGGCACCTTAGTAGGGGACTGCGGCACCGCAGTAGAGACTGAGGTACCGCAGTAGGGGACTGCAGCATCTGAGTGTCTGAAAATGTGTTCTTCAGTTTTTTTGTTAAAATGTCAGTCAATTGGACTCCAAAGTCAATATAGAGGATTGTTTTGGTATCCAAGGGTTTCCCCTCAAATTGGTAAAACTATAGCTTTCGAAACATAATTTTTGAACCGAGAGTTTTACCTTTGACAAAGACGAATCTTCTGAAAGAATATTGAATTGCACGTTTCCTTCTTTAGACTTTCAAGTGAGCAGAGAATGAGGCTTGCAATCCTTGGTACCGGACCAGAGTGTAGCTTGACGTTGAGGGCTAGAGAGGTGACTTGGCTATGGACTTGAAAAACCCTCGGGAAAGATTTTCGGCGAAGTTTTTGGTAGGATTTTTGGGTAGAGTTTTGGTAGGGTTATGTGAGTGGCAAATGGTTGTGAAGGTTTTAGGACATTTAGGGAGAGTTTTCTGAGGATTTCTTTCATGGGTTTCCTTCTCAACCTTCTCGGCTTTTATAGACAAATTCAATGGATGGTGGTCTTGGTGGTTACGTAAAGTGGAGGTGGGCTATGGCGGCCTCCGGCGGCTATAGGTTCAGCCTTTAGCCTCTGCAGTCGAGATTGCCCCCCAAAATGGTAGGTGTTAACTGCCAAAAAGTCTGGCACAATTTCTAGAATGTCATACAGCATTAAGGTACTGCGGTACTGCATTGTTGAATTGAGGCACAGCAGTTTGAGGGAAAATACTACCGCAGCTTAGTTTGACTATTGGTCTCACTGAGGCACCTTAGTCCGATACTGCCATACCTTAGTCTTAATTTTTAATTTTAACTTTCTGGTCTTTGAAGGTTCGTGCGTCCAAAATTCTTCTGTTTCAATTGCATTTTTCATCATCGGGGGTTTTAAAGATGCCCGTGGATTTTTAAATTGGGGTGTCTACAATTGCCCTTCTTTGATGAGATTTGATTATCATTGTGTGATACGAGTCGCGTCAAAGACATAGACAACGCAATTTCAACGTCCTGGGTATCCTTAAATGGTAACAAACACATAAATATTCAATGTATGTGGTCGTGCTCTTCTGAGCTCCCTACGTACCCCATTGTAGGGATCAGACCAACGTAGTTCTTCGGGGCTAATGTATGCAAAACATGCAAATGCAATGTGCGTTCGTGGAGAAGCTGAAAAAAGTTGTCTATTGACAAGACAAATAATCACCCGTTGCAGGGTTTTGAAATCGTTACAAAATTGCTTGTGAAGAGTCATTTCACATCAATAAGGTGAAATTTTTTTCTCAAAACATTAGGTGATAAATAAATCTCAAAACATGGGTGAGGAATGTACCTCAGAAACTGGGTGAAAAATGTGTCCCTAAACCGATTAAAAAGTTGTTCGAAGAACGATTGATTGAAAAGTTGTCCCGAAGGATGATTGACTAAAAAAGGTGACGATTTTTGGTCTCACAAATGGATTGATTGAATTTGAAGTGACCATTTCAAGTCTTGAATTTGAATTTGAAGTGACCATTTCTGGTCTTGAATTTGAATTTCAATGGAATTGAATTTTGAAATTGAGCTTGAAGTTGATTGAAAAATTGCTTGAAAAAGGTGACGATTTTTGGTCTTGCAAATGGATTGATTGAATTTGAAGTGACCATTTCAAGTCTTGAATTTGAATTTGAAGTGACTATTTCTGGTCTTGAATTTGAATTTCAACGGAATTGAATTTTGAAATTGAGCATGAAGTTGATTGAAAAATTGCCTTGGAGGACGCTTGATTGAAAAACCATCGCTGGGGACGCTTGATTGAAAAACCGCCTTGGGGACGTTGTTTTGAAAAACCACCGTTCGGAAAGTTGGGTTGAAAAACGCTTCTTAGGACGTTTTTTTAAAAAACAGCCGCTGGGGACGTTAAGTTGAAAAACCGCCACTAGGGATGTTGGGTTAAAAACCGCCATTGGGAACGTTGTTTTGAAAAACTGCCGTTGGGGACGTTAGGTTGAAAAACCGCCATGGGGGACGCTTAATTGAAAAATCGTCACTCAAGACGTTTTATTGAAAACTGTCACTAAGGACGTTTGATTGAAAAATCGTCACTGAGAACGTTCGATTGAAAAATTGTTACTAAGGACGGTTGCGTGAGACTCAGGTTTTGGCACTTGACGACACAACGATTACATTCCTTACTTTAAAAAGTTGGTGGCGCAACGGGTGCCTCTTTTGATTTACTATCTTTTCTTTTGGCCAGGGTTTGGGTTTTGCGTTGATTTTTTAGGCTTGAGCTTTAGGTTGAGGTTTAACTCTTTGGGTTTGTTTTTGTTGAGGCTGGAGTTTGTGGCTCTAGGCCTTCTTGAATCCCGCTGTATGTTTTCCCCGGCGAATGGTGGTAGGCTGAGGTGCCCCAGTTTTGAGCAAATGTGCCCCAATAAATGATGAACCTCAGTTCTAATTCTGTTGATGGTTTCGGCAATCCATTAACATGTGTATCCAAGCTTATGCTTTTCCATGCATTGATATTTTCTTCCACGAGTCCAAGACTAACAGGACCACGAGGACTTGACTAAACAAAGACCTTGTGTGAATTTGGACAAAGATCCCAGGTCCTTCATAGAAAACCGAGTGCGCAATTGAGAAAGCAAAGTATCCCAGGTCCAGATGATTCGAAAGACAAAAAAGACCCTTTTCGTAGGAGTGTACTTTACAAAGATGCCCTTAATTTGGGTGGAGATTGACTACTCGATTGACCTTTTGGCAAAGGGAGTAAAATTTTGACAAGACCTGGTTGACTTGAAGGATTGAAAAGTGACCTCCCTAAGGGTGCCCTTGACTACGCGGAGATTTAACCACTCGATGTACCTTTTGACAAAGGGGTAGATTTCGACAAGATTATTGTGGACACCCCTTCGTGGAACTTCGATTCGGAGTCGCCACCTGGGTTTTATCGGATTGTCCCCGAGGAACCGAACTCAATTGACTCGTTCCTCATTTTTAGGATAAGGTTTAGATACCGGTCCGTCATCACCATACTATCTTATGTTCAGGAGCCCGATTACGAGGGGGGAAGGGTTTTATGGCACCCCCCTCGCCTGGTTCAAAGACTGGTCTCTACTGACCTTTTTGTGGGATTATGTGAAATGTTTATGATCCAACTTTGAGCAAATAAATGGGGAACGAGGATCGGGAGCCAGTTAAGTGATGATAAACACAACAAAAAGGCTACGGTGTATGCTTGTGCTTCGTGAACTACATGAATGATAATGACATATGGGTATGAACTAACAAAGACGTGAAATAGTAAGTAACAATGTTAGAATGTACAGAATAACAATAAAATGACTAGAAATAACACCACAAGCTACTGCAAAGCAAAACCAATCTGATCCTGTCACGCCCCAAAATGTAAATGACCGGCCATGTGCCATGGGGAAAACCCTTGGGATACGAAGCCTAAAATAAGATAAACCATAAAATACTAAATGATTGTTCTTTATAATTTAAAAAAAAAAAATTTGTCCCAACATAAACATGGAGAAAAGCCATCCCTGAACCCAACAATAAAATTGGCCACCAATGATAACAGAAATGCAATTTACCAAAAAGGTTTAACAAAATGCGGAAGCGCATAAATAAAATTATAAAACTATGATGCAACATCCTAAGGAGGTCGACACAAAAAAAACTCCCCAAGAAAGCCACCAGAGTCCTCACCTATCGACTCGATTTGCCTGAAAATGATGTTGAAATAAATCCGTCAGCTGACAAGCTCAGTGAATGGCAAAGCACGTATAGTAAATAAAGTTCTAAAGCTGAGACAAAAAAAAAAAAAAAAGATTACCATATAACATAATTTGGCATACGAGGTGTGCATCAAAACAGCAAGTTATACCCATAAATCCTTTTACCAAAAATCAGTCTCAATGGTGATCACAATACGATATCCAACAACAATGGGGAACCTCAGCCAATACCAAATAGTACCAAGTGCCTGTGAACAAATCTCTCAAAAATTGGATCCAATATCGAAACTTAGAGTCACCACGAGTAGGCAGCCAGTGGAACTTTTCCCTAAGAACGATCTGGCGAAAGTCAGCCGTTGAGCATTAGGGTCACCGGTCAGAACACGGTCTCTTCCCTAATGGCCAGAGTCACCCACACACAGAGGATTAATTTCCCAGGACTTCCAATAATAAATGGTCCCAATAACATCCATCAAGTTCTCACCAAAAAGATAATTTCAGAACAATAAATGGTTCCAACAAAATCCACTGTATGCCAATTTTAGGAAACAAATATAAACCGTCATGTATTCCAATTAAACAATAAAGAATTTTCTAAAAGAATAAATTATGGGACATGGGGAGTTACAAAAATATGTAACATATTTAACCACTCACCTGGTTCCAAAGGTAACAAAACTCGAACACGCAAGAGACTAACCTGTAAACAAATACAAGATACAAAATAACTAATTGGTTCGAATATAAACTATGTAAAGAAGAATACCACATACTATTGAAACCCCCGAACCTAGTTTATTTCTAAATTTGTACTAGTATATAACCATCAGCCACCAAAATCCACTCTTAAAACAACTCCAATTCTAATAGGATAAACCATAAGACCATTTACGTGCAACATTGATGCAGCAGCCAATCCAAAAACCCAAATTAATTCCCAACGTGTATTTCCCAATGGCCAATACATGGCCTAACACCAATTTTTCTCTTGTGAATCACCAACTGGGATTTCCACTACAACCCTTTGCCATCTCTCTCTCTCTCTCTCTCTCTCTCTCTCTCTGTCCCTCCACCAACCGGCACCACAATAACCGAACTCCACAAGAAAATTAAATACACGACAATGAAGTAAAAGCCAATAACTCCTCCCCTCTAACCACAGTATTGCAGAATAATTGGAACAACCAAGATTTTGAATACGCACCAGAATATATAAGAGATCGGGAACGGGAGTGACTACTTCGAAAATCTTGCCCGGCTACTTCTCTCTCTCTTGCCCAACGCCTCTTAATCTCAAATGTAAACCCTAATGAACGCAAGGAATTTGTCTCTAAATATAACCCTTCAAAAGTAACCAATAGCCCACTCCAAATATTTGACCATTCACCACACACGTCAATACCCCTGTCCCACATAACTCTCACTTATCCCAAAATAATAGCTAATCAGTTAATACAATTTATATACTTGTATAACTAACCATGTTTTGAAACCGAAAATATAGTTGGACCCGCTGACAAATATGCCAATATATGCCTTCTTCTTCCTTTCTTTTTTTATTTAGAAAAGGTACAATTCGATACCCAACATGAAAAGAAAATTTTCTTTTGTTTAATAAAAGTGACAATTAAATCTTATACAAAATGCGAGGTCGTAACATCCTTCCCCCCTTAAAATAATTTCGTCCTTGAAATTTCCCGCTAACCTCATGCATACAAATGTGGGTATTTCTCACACATCTCCTTGTTGCGCTCCCAAGTGGTTTCCTTAGCCGCGCATGATTGTGCCACAGTACTTGAATCGATTGAATCGAACATGAAGTGGCTCGCAATCAATAACGTGGGATGGACAATGCACATACTTCCTCAACATTGATACGTGAAAAACATTATGAACTCTAGCCAAACTATTTGGTGTTACCACCAAACGATAAGCTATCTCACCAATCCTTTCCAAAACCTGAAAAGGTTCAATACAGTGAGGACCAACTTTCCCTTTTTTTTTTCCCCAAACCGAGCAACATCTTTCCGTGGGAACATCATAAGAAACACCATATCTCCAATTTAAACTCCACATATCCCTCCAACAATTATCAGTATTGCTTTTCTTTTCTTTTTTTTACAATCTTAGTGGTTACAAGTTCCACCGAATAGTTGCAATATTTTGAGTCTCATGCTCTACCTAAACAAGTACCAAAAGTTTCCTTTTTCAACCTCAGACAAACAGATAGGCAATCTACACTTTCGCCCATAAAAGGTCTCCTTGAGTTGCAACTCCCAAACCCGAATAATAACTGTTGTATGCAAATTCCGTAAAGGGTAACCGATCATCAAAATAATTTTCAGTTTCCACTCCAAGGTACAAGCCCTCAACAAAAACTCCAAAGTTGTTGTAGTCTTCTCGGTCTGACCACCGGTTTGCAGTGATAAGCAGAGCTAAAATAGAAATAAACGAGTACCCATCACTGTTTGCAATCCCCCAACACTTAGACACAATGTATTGACTTAGTGAGCCGATAACTACAACCCGAAACTCGATCGACATTACTACATGAGTTCCAATCTCCAAACAACTCCATAACACTCACTTTGACATCCAATAAATGTAGAGAATCATCTATGATTCCAAAAGAAATCATCTCCATAATATTGATAATCTCGACTAGGAACGAACTCCAAAAGCTCTCTTCTCTTCAGTAGTATAATAGTACATTTAAAATCCTCTCATATAACAATCTGACATCAATATGATCGATTCGACAAAAAAAATAAAATTCATTACCCAATTGCATCATGTCTCTCAAGAAGTTCAAAATCTCAATATTGCAAGCCAGTAATCCTCTTCCAAATACACAACCCCTTTTCTTCTTTTTTTTTTTCCACCCCTAGTAGGCAACCGACACATGCATATCACGAAACAATGAGGAAATTGTTAAATGACCACCATTACAACCACTGTTGTCATATTTGCCGATCGCCAAACTCGAAAAGCAATATTTCATTTCATTTTGCATCCCTCTATTCCGTTACACACTTAACAAACCACCGGTACGACTGTATGAAATCACATGCGGAAATCCAATTCTCATATTCCTCAATCAGTGTCTACAAACAGAATCAAAATTTTCAATTTGTAACCTAGAGTAACCAAATAACTACTACTCTAATAAAAATAGGATAAATCTAATTTGTCTAACTGTACCATAGATAAATGCCCAAAGGTTTACAACTAGTACCACTTGGCCTAATATTCACGTCATACAATAGAAAAATATCTCTTCTTTATGACACCCATTCTCCAATGTAGTACAAGCAATGCCAAAGTATAAAATATCGCTAACATCTTACTCGCAACCAAGCATAAAGAGTATATTAAAATATATATATATATATATATATATATATATATATATATATATATATATATCTAATTATAAGTGTACAGACTCTACCAAACAAAACTCACTAAAAGCTCAAAGAAGGAAGTGGTCAAACTCATAAGCAAGATTCATAATCATAGGGTCCAAATTAATAAACCTAACGTGCAAGTAAATCAAGCTCTATTGATCACTAGACTACAATATTCAATTAGCATCATCCACCAAGATTAGAAAATCAAATCACCATAATTAAACTCCTTACACTTTGAAGATATTGATATTTCTTTTAGTTCTAAGACTCGGTCTCTCAAATCTAATTCTCTGACAGTACAAAAGATACCACGACCACAATTCATGGAGTGAAATTTCTTTACTCCATCCTGGAACGTCGAGTTCAAATATCTATTTTCTAGCTATGAGATCCTCTGTCACATCCAACTCCATAACAAACAAATTCTGATAATAAATGTAATTAAGTCCTTCCAAAATGAATTTTTTTTTTCCGTGAAACTTCTTACTGCCCTCCACAACGTTAAACCATCAGTAAATCCACATACATATAATTGAATTTCTAATCCAACTTCACCCAAGAAGTACTAGTTAAAACTAGAAATAAAAATATTTAACCACATCAATCAAATTTGTAATCAGCATAGCTATGGAAGATTTAATACAATCTAATTCTAGGCAAACCAAGCTCTTTCAACATCTGCAATTAATATCTACTAGCCAAATAGCTTTAAAAAAAAACCCAAATTTCTACTATGCAACTCCTTAATCCTCAAAGATATTTACATTTATCACAAGCTCTAAGGCCCAACATATCACCTTTTGTTATTGATCGATCTACTAATTGACCCTTTCTTACACTGTACCATCCAAACAGTTTCATTGGACCATTCTCAAATCGGTCTTCACAAGAGTCCAAACAAATCATCAAATTCTGATTAAAACTTTGGGTAACAAGCAAGCTTCCAAATTTCATTGCCTTTTCCACATATCCAACAAGGAAAGCAAGCCGAGAATTCTCAGTAAATGTAGTCTAACCCGATCACCTCAACCAATGTTCAAGACAAGTATCAGCGATATTGCTAAATTCCAAACAAAATCTCACTCCTTCGAAGATACCTAAAGAAAATGCCAATGGTCATTTTATAGAGATCTACAGTGTTTATCAATTACCAATTAAACTCAATAGTGTCTTAAAAACTAATAATCGAACTAACAAGCCCCTAGTCACTCCAAAAAAAAAAAAAACAACATAGATATCACCTAAAAATCTTTGAATTCACCTTGGGTGGAGGACGATATCCTCCAGGCGGGAGGAAAGATTGTGGCTGGGTAGCCTCAACTTCCCGAAAAGAAAGCAGTGGAGTCCAAGGTGTATAAGAAAGAGTACACAACAGGAAAGAAAGACTATACGCAACAAAAGAAGGATAAGGCAGAACCAGATCCTAAGTCCTATTTCAACATCATGATGACTTTCAATATCCCAATTTATAAAATGCTATATAGCATTAAGGACCAACCATGGTTCAGGAGGCCTCCAAAGATGACGGGTAACCCAATGAAGAGAAGGGCAACCAACCAACACTACAGTTACCACAGAGATTGGGGCCACATGACAAAGGATTGTGTGGAGTACAAGAAATTTTTAGACGAGAAAGTAGTAGAAGACCACCTGAAGGAGTTTCTGGTGAACGACCAGAAGGATGCAGAGCAGGTGGAGGAAATGGACTATGAGAAAGGTCCAAAAGGCACAATCCATATGATACATGGATTGGTTGCCCCGTACACCCACAACGAGATCAGGCACATTCAGAGGGCTAATGGACAGGCAAAACAGGTCCTGAAGCCCGACCAGAAGAGGCCAATAACTGAGGGGGTTATGGAGGTCCCCATAACTTTCTCTGATGATGGTTTAGATGGAGTAACAGTGTCGCACAATGATGCACTGGTCATTACCCTATGAAAAGGGGAGCACAATGTGGAAAAAATCCTGGTAGATCAGGGGGCAAGCACAAAAATCATGTATTATAATACTTTCAAGAAGATAGAGCTCCCGCCGAGCTCCTTGCAGAAGTGCCTTGTCTCATTGGTTGGCTTTAGTGCACAGACAGTTTGGCCTATGGGAAAGGTCACACTGCCTGTCCGAGCTGGATCAGTTGTCCTAAAAACTGACTTTTAGGTAGTAGACCTCCCTTCTTCCTATAACATGATTATAGGGAGAACATGGATGCACAAAATGAAGGCCATACCCTCAACCTATCATCAAATGATCAAGTATCCAGGGACAGATGGCATTCAGTGCATTAGGGGAAACTAGAAGGTCGCCGACCAATGCTTCAATATGATCTTAAAGAAGTCTCCAATGGCCATGCATGTGCAAACAGTTGAAGTCCCAAATTAGCCAACCTTGGAGGACGTTGGGGGTGATCCCACCAAGAAGATGGTGGAAGGATTGAAGAAAATTCAGATCAAAGAGGATGATCCAGAACGGTATTTCTTGATCGGCGAAACCCTTGCTGAATCAGAGGAGAATGAATTGGTTGCTTTCTTGAAAGACCATATTGATGTTTTCGCTTGGACACCCCAGGAGATGCCTGGGATAGATCCTTAGGTGATTTGCCACCACTTGAATGTCGATCCACAGCATATGCCAGTAATACAAAAGAAGAGAAGGTTAGCACCGCAGCATGCAGACGCCGTGATTGAAGAGGTTGAATGGCTACTTGAGGCGGATGCCATACGAGATGTGAGTTATCCAGAGTGGTTAGCTAACACAGTTGTGGTTAAAAAGAAGAATGGGAAGTGGAGAGTTTGTGTTGATTTTACTAGCCTCAACAAAGCATGTCCCAAAGATTGCTTTCCACTCCCCAGGATCGATCAGCTGGTGGACGCCACAGCAGGCTATGAAAGTATGAGTTTCCTTGACGAATATCGAGAATATTATCAAATAGCTATGTATGAACTGGATCAAGAGAAGACCTCATTCATCTCGCTGAGAGGGTAGCACTGCTATAAAGTAATGTCGTTCGGGTTAAGGAATGCTGGAGCAACCTACTAGAGGTTGGCTACCAAAATGTTCAAGGATCATCTTGGCAAACAATGGAGGTATATATAAATGACATGGTGGTAAAAAGCAAGATGAAGCCTGACCACTTAGCAGACTTGAAAGTGACCTTTAATATTCTACGGAAATACAAGTTGAAGTTGAACGCTTCAAAATGTGCCTTTGGGGTCAGCTCGGGTAAGTTTTTGGGACACTCGGTGACCAAGAGGGGGATTGTAACGCCCCGCATTTTTGGGATACGTTATGGATTACTATTACAATTTAAAGTCGGTCTTAAACGGTAATAATAATAACCAAAAATACATATAGATGATCTATCCTTCACAGATTACAAAAAGGTAGACCGGGTGGACTCTATGACTCCGCAAATCTCTCCGCCTGGTGGATCTCCATCTCGGCAGCTCCTCCGGCTCCGTGTTCTCCGTAGAGGTCCACCTGTCCAACGTGATAATCTAGCATAATACGCAGAGTTGCGAAGCAACATCGTGGTATTATGCCAGGGCAAACCGTGAGCGAGGACGCTCAATAGGTACCCTACCCCAACTTTAAACTAGCAATTCTAGAACAATAAAGTTGGCAGGTAGATAGTTGAAAACCATTTATCAAAACAGTAAGTTCATGCGTGTCAATGCATCAGTATCACATCCAAATCAGAGTGCAGCTTTAATAAAATCAGTATCCCATTTCTTTTCAAATCAGAGTGCAGCTTTAATAAAATCAGTATCCCATTTCTTTTCAAATCAGAGTGCAGCTTTAATAAAATCAGTATCTCGTTTCTTTTAAGAAAAAAATCAGAGTATAGTATCAGTATCTCGTTTCTTTAAACAAAATCAGAGTATAGTATCAGTATCTTGTTCTTTAAACAAAATCAGAATATAGTATCAGTATCTCGTATCACTTTCTCTTAACAGCATTCTTCTTCAAATTTCAACCATGTCAACATCTTACATCTTTCGAAAGTTATTGGCCCGTTCTACAACCCCTTTCTAACGGTCACCAACCTTTCCGTTCGAAGGGTCGGCCACACATAAACTGACTCCTGCAGTATGAGGTCCGCTAACTCCGCGTCACACACGACATAGTCCCGGCTACCCATATCACTGAATCCCCACCAGTCTGTTTATGAGGTCCGCTTGCTATGTGTTGTACTGAGTAAGTTCTAACCGTCAAATTCACCCGCGGAATTTGAGGAGAAACTTCAAACAGCACTACCGTATAGTTCCATTGAGCTTTGACCACCAGTTCACCCTGGGGAACTGAGGCGGGACTCCAATGGCAGTATTGTTTATAGTATAGTTCCATTGAGCTTTGACCACCAGTTCACACCGTGAGGCGGGACTCCAATGGCAGTATTGTTTATAGTATAGTTCCATTGAGCTTTGACCACCAGTTCACACCGGGGAACTGAGGCGGGACTCCAATGGCAGTATTTTATTTACAACAGTATTTTCATTCTCATCTCTATTTCTTCTTGTAAAAACAATCGATCATTTTCTTGAAAAACGTATCGTGTCGTACCGTCTCGAAAAACATGCACATGCCATATTACATAAAAATCTTCCGTTTAGAAATCGTTTCACGATAAACTTTTCGTTTAAAAATATTTCACGATAACCGTGTTACTTTAGGTATAAAATCTCGTTGGTGACTTTCTTTAGACAAATGAGATAACCAGGAGAGTCCCAGGCTGGATGGCCGCACGAATGCAGTTACTGGCACCATTCCTTTCTTAGACAGCGCTAGGCATATCTTTTTTGACAGACCCTCAAGGGTGTTAGCCTTGGGTTAATCTCAACAGTCCAAGTACAGTCAAAACACTTTGAAGTCGCTTTAAGAAAAATTTAGTCGGCTATTTTCCAAAAATCAATTGGGCAGCATAACAGCGTAAATTTGAAAAGTCGATTTTCATTCGGGCATTATAACTGGATATTTTAGGTTTCCAAAAGTCCATCGGGCATTATAACGGTGCATTTTGATAAGTCAATTTCAAATCGTGCATAGTAATTGACTAAGTGTGTTTTTCAAAGTCTAATTGTTCATAAAATCACTAATCACCAACATAATCACGTTTAATCATAATTAGGCATGTTTAAGCAAAATAATAACCTCCTTAATATGAACTAGTAAATACTAATCTAAAGTTAAGATAAAGTATCTACCTTAATTCCGATGATTAGTCGGAAGCCGATAAGCTAGTTGAATTCCGGCGGTGTAACGACTAGTCGACCTTTGCTCGAACACTTTCTTGCTAACTTATTCTACCTTTCCAAGATCTAGGGGTGGTCGAGAGTGGTGGAGTGTGGTGGTTTAGGATGAGTTTCAAGAAGAACACTCAAGAACTCATTCAAGAACACTAGAAAGCACAAAGTGGAGAAGTTGGGAGATTTTGGTGTGAGGAAATGAAGCAAGGTGAGTGAGCTATTTATAGAAGATTGTAATTAGGTAAGTTGCCTAACTTGTTAGGTAGTCAAATTTGTTAGGTGGCCAAACTTGTTAGGTAGTCAAATTTTCTTTCTTCTCATTAATTCACAAAAATACAAATTAGGTTTAGTAAAAGTAAAGTCAAAATTTGTAGGAAGACAAAATTGAGCACATGCCTAATTAGGGTTTTAAATAGGCTAAGGCTAGACATAATAGGACAAAATAGGAGTTGGAAAAATTAGTAGGCCTTCCGGACGCGATGTAGTGAAATACTCGGTGTGCACGCGTTGATTTTACGGCGCGGAAAAATAAATAAAAGAAAATAAACAAACTAGATCTAGTTTCATTCAAATTATTTAAACTAAATAATAAATTATTTCATTTAGCGATATTAAAAATAACTAATCGAATTAATAAATCGAAATTTTTATCTACGAAATTTCGGGTTATTACAACCTATCCCCCTTAACAAATTTCGTCCTCGAAATTCGAATTACTCAACAGGTGGGAACAATTGTGGATAGTTGGCTCTCATGGCTTCTTCCCGTTCCCAAGGTTTTTCCTCTATTTCTTGATCTTTCCATAATACTCGTACTAACTGAATGGTTCTGTTGCGGATACGCTTCTCCATGCTGTCCCGGATTTCAATTGGTTCTTCCTTAAAAGTTACGTCCTCATTTATGTCGAGATATTCCTAATTTAACACGTGTTTTGGCAGGGCGAGATACTTCCTTAACATGAAGTCGTGAAAAACGTTATGCACTCGGTATCTGTGGCGGGAGTGCTAATCGGTAGGCCACTTGTTCAATTTTCTCCAAAATCTCAAATGGGCCGATATATCGCGGAGAAAGCTTCCCTTTCTTCCCGAATCTAATTACTCCTCTTCGGGGCCGAATTTTTTTTTTTTTTTTTTTAAACATGTGGTCTCTCTCTGAACGACAAGGGTCTGTTTCTTCGATCTGCATAACTCTTCTGTCGGCTCTGCGCAGTAAGCAGTCTCTGTTAGATAGGCTTAATCTTCTCGTCGTGTCTCTAACCATTTCAGGTTCTAGTAATCCTATCTCTCCGGCGTCAGTCAAACTTGTGATCGACAAGGGTGGCCGTAAGGTTCCTTCTTTCTTCTTCACGAACAGTGCAGGTGCTCCTCATGGTGAAGTACTCGGTTTGATGTATCATGTCTCTGACGACTCTTGTAGTTGGGTCTTCAATTCCTTCAGTTCTGTCGGCGCTATATGGTATGGGGCTATCGAAATTAGGGCAGTTCTAGGTTGAAGCTTGATGGTGAAATTGATCTATCTTTGTGGCGGTTAATCCAGGTAGATTGTCAGGAAACACGTCAGCATAGTCACAGACGATGTGTGGCAGTCCTAACTCTTCTCGGTCAGATTCTTCCAACTGGAGACTAGCTAGCCATCCGAACAGTTGGTTCTGCCATTACGAGCGTCGAGTCGCCGAATTCACAACCTGTCTATCCCCCTTAAAACGAAAGCATGTCCCATCAGGGTGAAAAGCCGTTATTATCTTTTGATGGTAATCAACGACAGTTCGATGAGTTGACAGCCAATCCATCTCCATAATTAAGTCGAAGTCAACCATCTCGATCACGCGTAAATTGTAAGTTAGTCGAATATTACTTACTTCTAACTCGCAGCCTCTACAGATTAGATTAACTGGTAAACTAGCGCTTAAAGGTGATGTTATTGTCATCTGGTTCTCTAGGGGTTCAGTGTCTAATCCTAGTGCAGATACGCATGCAGCTGATATAAACGAACACGATGCTCCAGTGTCAAATAAGGTTTGAACACAGGTACTAAACAGTAATAGGATAGAGGCTAGCGTATGGTCCTGGAGAAAGTACCGGTAGTGATGGTTGTGCGGCAGTCGAGGTGGTAGCGTGCCAGGACGGTGGAAAAGACGGCTCATCGGCATAGTCATAAGCTAAGAGAAAGCAAGTCCTTGTGTGAAATTGTGTTGTGGTGTTAAGTGAAAATGTGAGAATGGTGCTAAAGAAAGTACAACAAGGTTTACTAAATACTCGCTTTATTGCTACAACCGACAAACTTGTAGGTTTGCTTACAACCGAGGTTTACTTATAATACAGCAAAAGGTTAACCTCTCATACTAGAAGTGAAAACAACATTTTATTTAAAAACCTAACTATGGCTAGGTTCTAATCTTCTTGGTCATCTGGTCAACTTCATTCGGAGCATTCAAGGGAAATACATGCTTTCTTTTCTGGCCTAGTATTCTATTGTATAGGTTGCTTCCCAAAGCTCGGATTGGCAAAGTCAATCTGTTGATATTGCTGGGGCTGCTGATATCCAAAATCTATGGGTCCTACTGTCCTAGGTCAATTACGGCTGATATGCCCAAAGGCTTGACAGTTAAAACATCGGATTGTTGGGTTGTCGTGTGCTGATCCCGATGGTCCTTGCCTTCGGTCACCCCTTTTCCAAGGCTGGGTGTTAATCTGAGCAGGGTTAACTTTGGCTGGGTAGGGCCCACGATCGTTGTTGTTCTGCACCGTCCTGATGGGTCCTCCCGAACTGCTTCCTTGACGTTTAGCCCGAAAGTCAACGTCCTCCATTTCCATCCTTAGGGCACATTTTACCGCTTCAGCATAGGAAGTATAGCCCATTCCCATCACAATCTTGCGAGTCGAGCCAAGTCCCCATTCAAACTTTCGGACCTTGTCCTCCTCAGTCGGGGCAATGGCACGGCCATAGCAGTACAGTTCCTCAAATTTAGCGACATACTGCGTCACTGACATCGAACCTTGCTGCAGGTTCTGGAACTCCTGAATCTTTGCCTGCTTAATAGGAGCAGGAAAGTACTTATCCAGAAATATGCTCTCAAACTCCTAAAAGGTCATGGTTTCGATGTTATAGGCGGCTTCAATCAGCTCCCACCAATATCGAGCCTCTCCTTGGAGTTGGTAAGCAGTGAGAGCTACACAGTGGTTGTCTTGGTTGACTCCTAAGGTGCTAAGGATTACCTTGATCTCTTTCAGCCAAGCTTCGGCTAAAGTAGGGTTAGGTTCGCCATGAAAGACGGGTGGTCGTCTTTTACAGAATTCGTTCATCGCTTGAGTACGGGTCATTGGTCCAGGTGGGTTGTTAGGTGGGGGTCGGTTTGCGTTGAGCGCAGCAATGAAGGCTTGCATGAGTTGTGCGAGGTCAGGGTTACCGTTGGTTCTGTTGGACGAGTCCTCACCATTGTTACGTGTAATCGCCATTCTAGAGTTGGAAATTCGTAGGAAATTTAGTCTAGAATACTTTTTTTGGAAATAATAGCACAACACTACAGCTAAAATCTAAATTCGAAAAGGATTTACTGCTGCTAAACGTTATCTTTGAGCACATATTTATACTGAAACTGACATGTGAGCAGGACACATGTCACAAACAGTCAAATCCTAAGTGTTCTCACGTTTCGCTTCCCTACGCTTGGTAATGGCTCATATATGCCCATAACTACACCGTTAGCAAATAGGATATTTTTAGAGTAGCAAAAGTACAAAGTACGGACATTTATTCAGGTTACGCTCTCGGAAAGTGATCTACCCATTTTACCCAAGGCCGAGTGTTTGAACCTAGGGCTCTGATACCACTTGTAACGCCCCGCATTTTTGGGATACGTTATGGATTACTATTACAATTTAAAGTCGGTCTTAAACGGTAATAATAATAACCAAAAATACATATAGATGATCTATCCTTCACAGATTACAAAAAGGTAGACCGGGTGGACTCTATGACTCCGCAAATCTCTCCGCCTGGTGGATCTCCATCTCGGCAGCTCCTCCGGCTCCGTGTTCTCCGTAGAGGTCCACCTGTCCAACGTGATAATCTAGCATAATACGCAGAGTTGCGAAGCAACATCGTGGTATTATGCCAGGGCAAACCGTGAGCGAGGACGCTCAATAGATACCCTACCCCAACTTTAAACTAGCAATTCTAGAACAATAAAGTTGGCAGGTAGATAGTTGAAAACCATTTATCAAAATAGTAAGTTCATGCGTGTCAATGCATCAGTATCACATCCAAATCAGAGTGCAGCTTTAATAAAATCAGTATCCCATTTCTTTTCAAATCAGAGTGCAGCTTTAATAAAATCAGTATCCCATTTCTTTTCAAATCAGAGTGCAGCTTTAATAAAATCAGTATCTCGTTTCTTTTAAGAAAAAAATCAGAGTATAGTATCAGTATCTCGTTTCTTTAAACAAAATCAGAGTATAGTATCAGTATCTTGTTCTTTAAACAAAATCAGAATATAGTATCAGTATCTCGTATCACTTTCTCTTAACAGCATTCTTCTTCAAATTTCAACCATGTCAACATCTTACATCTTTCGAAAGTTATTGGCCCGTTCTACAACCCCTTTCTAACGGTCACCAACCTTTCCGTTCGAAGGGTCGGCCACACATAAACTGACTCCTGCAGTATGAGGTCCGCTAACTCCGCGTCACACACGACATAGTCCCGGCTACCCATATCACTGAATCCCCACCAGTCTGTTTATGAGGTCCGCTTGCTATGTGTTGTACTGAGTAAGTTCTAACCGTCAAATTCACCCGCGGAATTTGAGGAGAAACTTCAAACAGCACTACCGTATAGTTCCATTGAGCTTTGACCACCAGTTCACCCTGGGGAACTGAGGCGGGACTCCAATGGCAGTATTGTTTATAGTATAGTTCCATTGAGCTTTGACCACCAGTTCACACCGGGGAACTGAGGCGGGACTCCAATGGCAGTATTGTTTATAGTATAGTTCCATTGAGCTTTGACCACCAGTTCACACCGGGGAACTGAGGCGGGACTCCAATGGCAGTATTTTATTTACAACAGTATTTTCATTCTCATCTCTATTTCTTCTTGTAAAAACAATCGATCATTTTCTTGAAAAACGTATCGTGTCGTACCGTCTCGAAAAACATGCACATGCCATATTACATAAAAATCTTCCGTTTAGAAATCGTTTCACGATAAACTTTTCGTTTAAAAATATTTCACGATAACCGTGTTACTTTAGGTATAAAATCTCGTTGGTGACTTTCTTTAGACAAATGAGATAACCAGGAGAGTCCCAGGCTGGATGGCCGCACGAATGCAGTTACTGGCACCATTCCTTTCTTAGACAGCGCTAGGCATATCTTTTTTGACAGACCCTCAAGGGTGTTAGCCTTGGGTTAATCTCAACAGTCCAAGTACAGTCAAAACACTTTGAAGTCGCTTTAAGAAAAATTTAGTCGGCTATTTTCCAAAAATCAATTGGGCAGCATAACAGCGTAAATTTGAAAAGTCGATTTTCATTCGGGCATTATAACTGGATATTTTAGGTTTCCAAAAGTCCATCGGGCATTATAACGGTGCATTTTGATAAGTCAATTTCAAATCGTGCATAGTAATTGACTAAGTGTGTTTTTCAAAGTCTAATTGTTCATAAAATCACTAATCACCAACATAATCACGTTTAATCATAATTAGGCATGTTTAAGCAAAATAATAACCTCCTTAATATGAACTAGTAAATACTAATCTAAAGTTAAGATAAAGTATCTACCTTAATTCCGATGATTAGTCGGAAGCCGATAAGCTAGTTGAATTCCGGCGGTGTAACGACTAGTCGACCTTTGCTCGAACACTTTCTTGCTAACTTATTCTACCTTTCCAAGATCTAGGGGTGGTCGAGAGTGGTGGAGTGTGGTGGTTTAGGATGAGTTTCAAGAAGAACACTCAAGAACTCATTCAAGAACACTAGAAAGCACAAAGTGGAGAAGTTGGGAGATTTTGGTGTGAGGAAATGAAGCAAGGTGAGTGAGCTATTTATAGAAGATTGTAATTAGGTAAGTTGCCTAACTTGTTAGGTAGTCAAATTTGTTAGGTGGCCAAACTTGTTAGGTAGTCAAATTTTCTTTCTTCTCATTAATTCACAAAAATACAAATTAGGTTTAGTAAAAGTAAAGTCAAAATTTGTAGGAAGACAAAATTGAGCACATGCCTAATTAGGGTTTTAAATAGGCTAAGGCTAGACATAATAGGACAAAATAGGAGTTGGAAAAATTAGTAGGCCTTCCGGACGCGATGTAGTGAAATACTCGGTGTGCACGCGTTGATTTTACGGCGCGGAAAAATAAATAAAAGAAAATAAACAAACTAGATCTAGTTTCATTCAAATTATTTAAACTAAATAATAAATTATTTCATTTAGCGATATTAAAAATAACTAATCGAATTAATAAATCGAAATTTTTATCTACGAAATTTCGGGTTATTACAGGGATTGAGGCCAATTCGGATCAAATTACTGCTCTTTAGAACCTCCAAAGCCCTAGGACCATGAAAGAGGTCCAAAGGTTAACTGGGATGGCAGCAGCGCTGAACCGTTTCATCAGCAAATCTTTAGATCGTTGCAGGCCGTTCTTTCAGCTTCTGAAGAAGAAAGAAGGGTATGAACGGGGAGCCGAGCAGGAGCAGGCATTCCAGGAATTGAAGGTTTATTTATCATCACCACCCCTTCTTTGCTCCAAAAATTGGGGAGCGATTGATCTTGTACTTAGCAGTTCCGAGCATGCTATCAGCTCGGCTCTTTTGCGAATAACGGGGATAGAGCATGCTCCGGTGTACTTTGTAAGTAAAACCTTGTTGGATGCTGAGACACGATATTTGCCTTTGGAGAAACTGGTGTATTCCTTGGTTACAGCCTCAAAAAAGTTGCCACATTACTTTTTGTCACATCGCATTACGGTGTTTACCGAATACCCATTAAGGGCTTTGCTAAGGAAAGCTAATTTTTCTGGAAGAATTTCAAAATGGTCAATTGAGTTGAGTCAGTATGACTTGGATTATTAGCCCAGGACGGCAATCAAAGGGCATGTTCTGGCTGATTTTGTAGCTGAGTTCACTCCCACTGTAGCTCCACCACCACCAGCTCTCCACGAGAAGGAACAGGGTGTCGTTCCCAAATAGCCAACGAGCTGGACCCTGAAGAATGGCAGTTGTATGTTGACGGGCCAGCTTACAACAAAGGGTCAGGAGCAAGAGTGGTACTCTTTTCACCTGAAGGGCTGGTGCTTGAACAAGCATTAAGACTAGGATTCAGCGCCACCAACAATGTGGCTGAGTATGAAGCCTTGCTTGCTGGACTTAGGAGTGCCCTGGAGCTCAAGGTGAGTAAATTAAGGGTGTTTTGTGATTCACAGTTGGTTGTTAACCAACTTTCAGGGGAGCATGCTACTAAAAGCGAAAAGATGGCTGCATATTCTGAGGCGGCCAAGGACTTGCTGGATCAATTTGATAAGGTCCACAATCACTAGATCAGCTCAGGGCAAAATGCACATGCAGATTCACTAGCTTGCTTGGGCTCAGCGATCAATACAAAGTATCGCCGAACAGTAGCTGTGGACTACTTGAGTGAGCCAAGCATTGGCCGAGCAGTTGAGATGGTGATGGAGACCGAGTTTGGGCTGAGCTGGATGGACCCAATAGTGGCATACCTAAGAGATGGGACACTACTAGAGGACAAGAGGGAAGCACACAAAATTAGAACCAAGGTTGTACATTTTTGGCTCTCCCCTGAAGGTAAGCTCTATAGAAAATCTTTTCTTGGTCCGTATCTGTTGTGTGTATATCCTGCTATGGTCCAAAAATTCCTGCATGAAATTCATGCTCGGACGTGTGGGGGACATACAGGAGGACGTTCCATAGCCCACCGAGCAATTTCCCAGGGATACTGGTGGCCCTATATGCAAGAGGATGTCAAATTGTTTGTCAAAACATGTGAGAAGTGTCAGAGATTTTCTCCCCTCATCCGAGCTCCAGCAGAGGATCTCTTGCCTTTGATAAGTCCGTGGCCATTTGCCCAATAGAGGCTGGACATCGTGGGTCCTCTTCCCATGGCAACGGGGAAACGAAAGTTTCTCCTCATTGGCACAGACTATTTTACCAAATGGGTAGAGGGTGAAACCCTGGCCAAGATCACTGAGGCCATGATGGAAAAGTTTGTGTGGAACAAAATCATAACAAGGTTTGGGGTCCCGTACTCTATCATCTCGGATAATGGGTCCCAATTTGGGAAAAAGTTCAAAGCTTTCTGTGCTCAGTACGACATTAGAAACTACTATTCTACTCCAGCTTATCCGCAAAGCAATGGGCAAGCAGAGGCCTCTAATAAGACTATCCTTAAGAGTCTCAAAAAGAGGTTGGATAACAACAAAGGAACATGGCCAGATGAGCTGCCAGCTGTACTTTGGGCATATAGGACCACTCCACGGCGATCTACGGAAGAGACGCAGTACTCCCTTACTTATGGTACAGAAGTAGTCATACCACTTGAAGTGGGTCTGCCAACCAACTGAACTGCACTTGTGGAGTCAGGCGGCAATATAAAGCCCTGGCTGAGCAGCTTGATCTTGTAGAGGAAAAAAGAGAACGTGAATTGATAACCTTGGCAGCATATCAAGAACAGTTACGAAGGAGCAATAACAAGAAGGTGCAACCAAGGGAATTCAAGGTAGGAGACCTGGTCCTAAGGAAGGTTTTAGCTAACACTAAAGTGTCCTTGGATGGGAAGCTCAGGCTAAACTGGGAAGGCCCATACAAGATTGTTGGGATTGCTGGCATCGGGGCTTATCGTTTGGCCGACCTGGATGGGGATTAAGTTCCACGACCATGGAACGTGCAGAACCTTAGAAAATTTTATCAATAACTTGTTTTCCTTTTGTGATTCCGAATATAATCACATTCACATTCACATTTGTTTTCCTTTTAGGGTGAATACGAGTATATTCACATTTGTTTTTTAGAACTTAGTTGGGATTACAAGTAAAATCACCAACGTTATTTAATTAGATATTGTTTCTATTACTTTCTTTGCAATATTAATAAAAGTTCTTTTATTCACAATTGTGTTGAATAAGAACCAAACACACTACGTTCTTTTGATTCCTATTGGGGGGCAGAGAGAGTATGTCTCTTCCTAAAAAATTCCAAATTTGTATTGCAGTGAATATTGCAATAGATTAAAGCCCGAAATGCTTTGAGAAATTCCTAAGTATGAAAAAACTTAGATTTGCAACGATTATTGCAAATATTCAAGTATGTAAACACTTAGTGAAAATTCCGAAGTATGAAAAAACTTAGATATGCAACGATTATTGCAAAAAGTTTAAAGAAACTTATATGTTTGCATTGATAATTGCAAAGCATGTGTTCTTGAGCATTAAGTACGAAAATACTTAATAAGCATGCAAAGTACGAGCAAACTTGGTAAATCCAAACCAGTTATAAAGTACGAAACAACTTAAGTAGCATCAACCTATTCAAAAAGCCACATACGGCATGGTAAGGCCACGCAGGGCCGAGCAAAAATACTTAATCATTTTCAGTTGACAGAAACAAGGACTTAGGCTCTCATGCCTCTTCACCGTGCTCTCCAGCAACGATGGCAGAATTGGAGTTAGGAATATCACCTTCAGGAGTTGCCTCAGCAGAGCCGCCATCACCTTCTTGATGGGTGAGGTCAACAACTGCAGTGGCATCTTCAGTCTGGGTCTGCTCTAGAGGGGACTCGAGCTGGGCTTGGGTATCGACCTGAGCCTGAGCATCAAGTTAGGCCTGAGTTGCCAGAGCTTCCATCTAGCTTGGAAGCTCCATATCTGCCCACATAGGAAAATCCTTAGGGAGCTCTATCTTGGTACAGCAACGCTTCCAGCTCATCTCCCAGATGGCATCTTTCACTGTAGGCATTTGAGATTTGTAGTTGTTTGTCACCTCGATCATAGCTCGATCGTACTCGGCCTCAGCTTTGGTCTGGGCAGCAGCCAATTCCTAATGAAGGTTTTGCTCGACCTCTTCAGCTTGTCTCTACTTGCCCTTTAGCCTTCTCAGCTGTCTTTTGGAGAGAGGAGACTTCCTTTTTGAGCTCCTTCTCATTTTCTTTAGCCTTCTCAAAACTTGCTGAGGCTTTTTGTATGATCTACAAAGAAAGCACAATTGATAATGAGAAATAGCAATGCATAAAGGGAAAAGAATGTAGGAAAAGAAAGACTTTCATTACCTTCATGCTAGATTGGAACACGGATTTCATCAGGGCATCATAGAAACAACCCTTTTCTCTCTCCATGTCCAGGGGGAGGAGTGCAGCCCTGGAGACACCAAAGGCAACGTCAATAGAGTTGATTTTATCAATCATTGTAAGAGGAGTACCGTTAGGGCGAGCCAAAACAGGAGACCACGGCTGCACCAGTGGTGGAGAGTCAGTCACGGGATGGCTGGAGCCCGAATCCCTAGTCCTTCGCCTCTAAAGTGGTGGCTGGACATCTTGGGGGCTCTCCACGGGCCTCTTATCTCTTTGTTGTGGAGCAGAAGTAGCAGTCGTGGCTGGAGGAGGGCTGATAGGAATAATCGCTGGGGGAGCACGGGAGGTGGAGGTGCCAAGCCCCAGCTCCTCGAGAAGGCTAATCGGCTGAAGAGGCATATCTTTAGGTGAAGGAGAGTAGCCTGATGAGGACGAGTCACTTGTGTCAATGGGGCCAACACGGGCTTGATTTCCCTCAACTTCTTCCTCTTCTTCTTCTGCGTTTCTTTTTGATGTGCTCGGCTCAAGCCCCTGGCAGGTGATGATAGGAATGGCTGTCAGTATTTTCAGGCGATGGGCAAACGTGTCTTGCTATTGTGGGTTTGGAGGTGCTCTGGTTTGGGCAACCCTGCCTCTAGATGGGTTCCTTCCACTTCTAGCTTGCCATTGCTCGGTGGGAGCGAGTGGAGTTGTTAGTCTAGTGGTTGGGGGCCAAGGATGCCTCGTACGGGGTTCACCCACTCTTCTAATTCCACCCCAATAGGAGGGGGTGTATCCGAGCAATAGGTGGGCAGCTCGGCCAAGACCCACTGGAGTCTGCTCAAACCCGTTAAAGTAAAGGGCTAGAGTGATGTCCTCGCGATGCAGACCACCGTGGTTCAAGTGGGCGTGCTGATTGAAGTTGTCCGCTGCAAAAAAAAAAAAGAAGCAAACATGGCAGAAAGATCAACAAGATGAAATAAAACAAGTGACAAAGAGCAGAGAAAAGCAGAAAGTAGATAAAAGGTGAGTACTAACGTAATTGACCAGCGGTGGTGGGACTGGGAAAACAAACAGTATTTCCCTCAGCATCTCTGGGCTCCTAGTTTTCGGTGACCACTAGGTAGTGGTCCCCCTTGCCTTTGGAGGAATTAGGAAGATCTGTAATGAGTTTTTGGTCTTTGTTTCTGGCCTTAAAATAATAAGAATGATCAACAGTGGGTATGACACTGTAAAGGAAATGTAGGTCCCACCAATTTAGGTTGAGGTCTAAAAGTCTATTTAGGGCAATGGTGCCATAACCACCCTAACGAAATTACGGCACAGTTGCATAGGGCACGGGTTGCACCTATTGCAAACTTCTCGGAAGAAAGGATGGAGTGGAAATTTGAGACCCCCTCTACAATGAAAATCAAAGAAATGTGGATTTTCTCCCGGGTTTGCCCATGTTCTCCTAGGTCATCTTGACCGTTTAAACGAAAATGGATATCATTGGGAATTTCATATTTCCCACGAAATTCCTCAATTTTCTGGGCATTACTGAGAAGAGCCCTGTGTCTACCCATGAAAGAAATGGATTAGGGTTTCAACGTTGAAACCCAGGAAGGAAGAAGAAGATTACAGAAAAATGAAGAAATTGCTAACTCGAAACGGTAGTCTGAGAGAGAGCACTTATGTGAAAAGAAAACCTAGAGGAAAACCCTCCAGTGAGAGTGGAGGGAAGTTTCCGGCGAAAAATGGAGCTGGCCCGAAGGTTTTTGCAGAAATCGAGCTTTGAAATAACAGAAAATGGTAAAACACCTTCTTTTCTTTCTCTCTCCCTCTCTCTTGTTTTGTTCTCTGTGTTGAGATAATGGAAAAGGAGGGGAAGAGGTAGAAGTTCGAAGGGTTTAGGGGTAGGAATAATGATTATCCCGCCCAAAACCCCAAAAAGTAGGACATGACGCGTGTGGCACGTCAGCACAAAATCGCCCTTTGGTTTATCAGATGACCAACGAGTCACTTCGCATTAAATGTGAAAGCAATCCTGCCCCCCACCTGAGGGGGAGGCGTGCAGAAGAATATATTAGGACCATTGAAGCTCTGCACATCATTGACGAATGACAATGGTGGGCAGAGCTGGGGAGCAATTGGAGTGGGTAAAGTCCAATTACCCTTGGAAATAATAAAACGCACGTGCCAGGATTACTACCACGTGAGGGTAGTTAGCTCGGCGATATTGTATGGGGGTTCCTTAACCCTACGCCAAGCTGATCTGACCATGAATAGGGTCCAGATAATAAATGAAGTACCAAGAGAAGGTATACTAGCTCGACCCAAGCCATAGGGGGATATCCTACAACGTAGCTGAGCTAGATAAGCAATAAAACAGTATTTTGGAATACATAGCTCGGCCCAAATGGGCTGAGCTTTGTACGAGTTATGCCGAGCTACGTGGAAGCATGGCACCATCTTAAAGTATAGGGCGGTGAGCCATTCCAAAGGGTTCTTAAGCGGTTCCTTATGTGATAAGGAATGATCCAGTGAATAAAGGGATTAATTCGAGTATTCCTAATACAGTTAGAAATGCACTGCATAAAGGGGAGAAACCTATATGGAAAGGAACTCCACTGCAAGACGAGACCTTGCAGTGTAAGGAAACGTTATTCTTAATACGAAGAGTCCTATTAGAAAAGGTTCCCTAATGTGATTAGGAAACTAGGGCGCGAGATGCCAAGATCTATGGTTCTTCTCCACCTATAAATACAACATCATACCCATGAAGAAAGGTACGCTATAACACCCAGTTATGTGCATTGTTCTTTGCTTAATTAGTGTACCCAATACTAACTTAAGCATCGGAGGGCCTTTGCCGACGAGAGGCAAAGGAGCTCTAACCCTTGTCTGTCTTGCAGATCTAGGATTACGGCGAAGAAGCATGTGATCAAGCACCTACGTGTAATTTATCCCCGTACAGTTGAGATGGTGGTTCACCAGACTATAAACGGGCCCAGTTTCAATCTCTTGGTGGAGCAGAAGTGGTGTGGAAAAGTTCAGAGGGTCGTTCTCTTTTGGTAACCACCACTCGTTAGGTACAGGATCCTACTCGGGTTTAGCTATCTCGGATTTCTCAAACAATGCATGGAAGGAATATCCGTCGAGAGTATTATCTTGAGTTGCTTCCAAAGTTCTAGCTAGCTGTTGTACATGGAGAGGGTAAAATCCAATTACCCTTGGAAAAGATAAAACACGTGCTTGAGTAACCACCACGAGAGGGTAATTAGCTTGGGAATAATGTATATGGGTTCCTTAACTCTATGCCGAGCACTATTGACCATAAGTAGGGTCAAGATAATATACTAGGCACCTAGTAAAGGTGTACTAGCTCGGCCGTAGCCACGAAGGGATGTCTCAAGACATGGCTGAGCTAGATAAGCTACGAATATAGCTAGGGCAACATTCTGGAATACATGGTTCAGTCCGGTGCAAGCTCAGCACGAATGGGCTGAGCTTTGTACGAGTTATGCCGAGCTATGTGGAAGCACGGCACCGCCTTAAGAGTATAGGACGGTGAGACATTCCAGAAGGTTCTGAGTTGGTCCCTTATGAGATAAAGGGCAATCCCGTGATTAAAGGGATTGACACCAGTATTCCTAATGCAATTAGGAATATACAGCCGTATAGGAATGAGTCCTATATGGAAATGAATCCTGTTGCAAGAAGAGATCTTGCATAGAATGGCACCACTACACCTAATAGGAAGAGTCCTATTAGGGAAGGTTTCCTAATGCAAATAGGAAACTAGGGCTACGTGATGCCTTCATCTCCACCTATAAATACAACACTTGACCCATGAAGAAAGGTACGCTAGGACATTCTGTTATACGCGTTGTTCTTTGCTTAATTAGTGACCTCATACTAACTTAAGCATCGGAGGGCCTTTGTCGACGAGAGGCAAAGCTGCTCTAACCCTATTCTGTCTTGCAGATTTAGGGTTCCAGGGAAGAAGCACATGATCAAAAACCATACGTGGATTTTATCCCCGTACAATTGGCGCCGTCTGTGGGAAAACTTATGAAAAGCTTTTTCCTAAAAAAATCATACAACAATGGTGGCTTCAGAACCCGTCATTCGTACTCCAAGACACGAAGTAGTGGAGGAGGAGGGCGAGATAACTCCTGTACGCACAACAAAAAAGGGCATAGGAACAGAAAAGACTCTAGCGGCTCCAAAAGCGCCACAGAAGAAATCTGCTGCCAAAAAATTCAATTTAGGCCGTATCCCTGAAATCCCTAGGTTCCAGGGAGAAGCGCCTAATAATTTATGATGACTCCCCAGATGGTCAAAGATCTAGGGAGCGATGAAGGCGCTCAGTATCACCAGCAAGAGATCGGTCAGTTTCTCCCCGTCGAGAAAGGGAACGAAGGCCAAAAAGTCCCTCACCGAGGAAGGACGACCATAGGCAAAGGAAGGACCGTGAGCGTGAGGATAGCCTGGATAGAAGAGAACAGGAGGTAGAAGAGCTGGAACGTGAGGTCACTCGACGTGAGTGAGAGATTTAGGATCTGAAAAAACAACTCCAAGGAAAAGATTTACGCTCACGGACTCATTCCGTGCAGCGTGACAAAAAGAGGAGTCATCATCATGATGATGTCTCCACTGGAAGGATTGTCTCCCCTCGAAAAAGGAGAGAGAGAAGTAACTCTAAGGAAAAGACAGAAAAAAGAAAGCACGCACGGGACAAATATTAGAGATCATGTTCCAACGAGCAGAAGTATGCAAGGAGGCATGAGACAGGCCGACCAGAAGGAGGTCCTAAGACTGCACGAGAAGTAGCAAAGGAAGCCTTAGGCCAAATCTCTAAGTCACCCTTGGCGCACTGGATCTGAGCAGAGAAGACCCCGAGTAGGGTGAAGCATTCCACGTTCATACTTTATGAGACCAACACGGATCTAGTGGCCCACATCCAACACTACCAGCAGGCCATGTTCATGCACGAGCAGGATGATGCCCTGCTGTGCAAGATGTTCCCTTCCAGTTTGGGAAAGGTGGCCCCAAGTTGGTATCACAAACTTTAGAGGGGTTAATTCTGTGTTGGGCTCAGCTGGCCGAGGAATTTACAGCTCGATTCCTGACTAGCTGAGCAGCTCCTAAAACGTTTGATGCATTCACATCCATGAGGCAAAGGGATGATGAGACGCTAAGGCAGTACTCCAAAAGGTACTGGGAGACTTTCAACGAGATTGAAAACTGTAGCGAGGAGTATACCCTGGCCACCTTCAAGATGAGCTTGCTTGTGCATAGTAAGCTACGAGAATCGCTTACTATGCACCCGGTCAAAACTATGGGCAAACTTATGGAAAGGATCCAGGAACATGCTCGGGTAGAGAATGATATCCTACAAGTAGGAGGGAAGATTGTGGCTGGACAACCACAGCTTCCCGAGAAAAAAACAATAGAGTCCAAGGTGTACAAGAAAGAGTACACAACAGGAAAAAAAGACTATGCGCAACAAAAGAAGGAGATAGTGGACCCAGATCCCAAGTCCTACTTTAGCGTCCTAGCTACCTTTAACATCCCAATCTACAAGATGCCGTATAGGATCAAAGATCAACCCTGGTTTAGGAGGCCTCCAAAGATGACGGGCAACCCAGCCAAGAGAAGGGCCACTAACCAACATTGCAGCTATCACAGGGATTGGGGCTACATGACTGAAGATTGTGTGGAGTACAAAAAGTTCTTGGACAAGAAAGTGGCGGAGGGCCACCTGAAAGAATTTCTGGGGGATGACCAGAAGGATGCCGAGTTGGTGGAAGAGATGGACTACGAGAAGGGTCCAAAGGGGACAATCCATATGATACATGGATTGGTTGCCCCATATACCAATAACAAAATCAGACACATTCAGAGGGTCAATGGATAGGCAAAACAGGTTTTTAAGCTCGGCCAGAAGATGCCAAGAATAGAGGGAGTTATGGAGATCCCCATAACTTTCTCTGATGACGATTTGGATGGAGTAACAGTGTCGTACAACGACGCACTGGTCATCAGTCTACGAATAGAGCGAGCACGAAGATCATGTATTATCATACCTTCAAGAAGATGGAGCTCTTGCCGAGCTCCTTGTGAAAGTGTTTGGTCCCATTGGTCGGTTTCAGTGCTCAAACAGTGTGGCCTATGGGAAAGGTCACACTACCTGTCCGAGTAGGGTCAGTTGTTCTTAAAACTGAATTTTTGGTGGTAGATCTCCCTTCTTCCTATAACGTTATTATAGGGAGAATATGGATGCACAAGATGAAAGCCATCCCCTCAACATATCATCAGATGATTAAGTACCTAGGGGCTGAAGGTATTGAGTGCATCAGGGGAAACCAGATGGTCGCCGACCAGTGCTTCAACTTAGTTTTGAAAAAATCTCCGAAGGTCGAGCATGTGCAGACGATTGAAGTTCCAGATCAGCTGACCTTGGAAGACGTTGGGGGGACCCTGCCAAGAAGATGGTAGAGGGGTTGAAGAAAATCCAGATACAAGAAGATGACCGAGAGCGGTATTTCTTGGTCGGCGAGACTCTTGTCGAACAAGAGGAGGATGAATTGGTTACCTTTCTAAAGGACCACATAGTTGTCTTTGCTTGGACACCTCAGGAGATGCCTGGGATAGATCCCGAGGTAATTTGCCACCACCTGAACGTAGATCCGCAACACAAGCTAGTGATACAAAAGAGAAGAAGGTCAACACCATGGCATGCAAACACTGTGATTGAAGAAGTGGAACGGTTGCTCGAAGCTATCCGGAATGGCTAGCTAACACAGTGGTGGTCAAAAAGAAGAATGGAAAGTGGAGAGTCTGCGTTGATTTCACCAGCTTGAATAAAGCATGCCCTAAGGACAGCTTTCCACTCCCCAGGATTGACCAACTGGTGGATGCCACAGCGGGCTATGAGAGGATGAGTTTCCTTGACGCATATCGGGGGTATCATCAAATTGCCATGTACGAGCTGGAGGAGGAGAAGACATCCTTTATTTCACCAAGAGGATTGTACTGCTAGAAGGTGATGCCGTTCGGACTAAGGAATGCTGGTGCAACCTACCAGAGGTTGGCTACAAAGATGTTCAAGGATCAGTTTGGCAAAACAATGGAGGTGTATATTGATGACATGGTAGTGAAGAGCAAATTAAAGCCTGATCATCTGGTAGACCTAAAAGTGACTTTTGATATCCTACGGAGATACAAGTTGAAACTAAACCCTTCAAAATGTGCGTTTAGAGTCAGCTAGGGCCAATTCTTAGGTCACTTGGTAACCAAGAGGGGAGTTGAGGCCAACCCAAATCAAATCACTGCTCTTCAAAATCTACAAAGTCCTAGGACTACGAAAGAAGTCCAAAGATTGACAGGTATGGTAGCAGCATTAAATCGTTTCATTAGTAAATCTTCAAATCGGTGCAGGCCATTCTTTCAACTTCTGAAGAACAGAGAAGGGTATGAGTGGGGAGCCGAGCAGGAGTAGGCATTCCAGGAACTAAAGGTCTACTTATCTTCCCCACGTTTGCTACACATTCTTTTGCTACACAAGATAAAACCACCAGACATAAGTACGAGCAAACTTAACAAAACAGACAAATATGAGTATTCAAAAGCCACAAACGGCCGAGCCAGTCATGCAAGGCAGAACAAAAATAATTCAGTTTCATAAATGGAATGCAGCTTGGTGCAGGCATTAAGCCTCTTCACCGTGCTCTTCAGCATCGGTGGCAGGGGTGGAACTGGCATCTTTACCTTCTTTAGATACCTCTGCAGCGTTGCCATCACCTTCTTGATGGGTGAAGTCAACAATGGCAGCTGCATCCTCAGTCTGGGGTTGCTTCGGAGGAGGCTCGAGTTGGGCTTGAGCAGAACGGGCAGCAGCTTCGGTTTCGCTCGGCAGCTCCATGTTTGTCCAGTGGGGGGAAGACTGGTAAACCTCAAGAACAGTGAGACACCTCTGCCAAGCCGTTCCCCAGATGTGATCTTTCACAGTTGGCATTTGGCTCACGTAGTGATAGGGGCCCAAATGTGCCCATTGGCGGCCTAATTTATTATTGTTACGCCCGTTTATTATATTATTTGGAGCTTGATACTCGTTTTATATGTTTTAGGACTTGCGGAACACGTGAATAATATTTAGAGCTAAAGCGCAAATTCATATTTTACTTTGGGTTGAAGCAAAGCCTGTCTCGATCAAATTAATTGAGATGGGACCAAGTCTATAATAGATTGCAAAAGACAAAGCACTGAATCATGGTCCTAGGTGTAAATTTACAACACGTGGTTTGTGAATAAGTTTTGCATGTGGGGACCATGGCTTACAAGTCACCAACAAGTAATTGGGTTTTCAAGGTTATAATATGAGCCCAGTACATTACAATTGGGAGGTTTTTTGTGCAGCCCTAGAATTTGACCGACTAGAGAACATTATAAAAGGGGACTTTGGCTGCACGCAAAGGGAGTTTTTTTCCGATTGGAGACACAGAGTTGCACGCACGAGAGAGGCAATCACGTATTAGTACCACTGCGGCGCTTCTGAAGTACTATCATGGCTGGATTGAAAGCATAAAGGATTAATATGTTCTTCACTATGATCGGCTAAATCCTTTGACTGGGGTAACGAGGAAACTTTCTCCGAGTAATGTAATCGTTTAATTTTTGGGGTTTTTATCCAACAATAATTGTATGACTTTGGATGTGTGGACGGCCCACCGGAAATGGTTCTGCTTAGCGTTTGACAAGATTGAAGATTGTTAGAGTCGCCACCCGGATTTGAGGTCCGAACCCGAGAAACCGATCAAAAATGACTCGTTTGCCCATTGAAAAAGATTTCACTGATCATGGCGGAACCAAAGATTTCTCGGATTCGGGGGTTTGGTTACGAGAGGGGAAGGGTTTTACGGTACCCCTCTCGCCTGGTCCGTGAACCGGTCTCTACTCAACATTTTGTGGGATTTTAGGAATATTTGAAATTCGATTCTAACCATAAAAAAATGGGAACCGGGGGTGGGAATCACATGACGACAATATATACAAGAGATACGATTCTACGGTGTATGCTCGTGCACGCGATCTACATGGGTGATGATGACAACGATAAAGGAAATCACTACAGATATTTACAGAATAAAGAAATCACAAAAACTGTACAACAATTGCAAGAGATTATGAACATAGAACATAGGAGATCACAACCTGGATTCCAAAATAGGGGTTGAGCGCTCAAGGGTGACGGTTTGAGCGCTCAATCCTCAAGAACAGCTTGAGCGCTCAAAGACATAACATTGAGCGCTCAAGCCATAATGTGGCTTTCTGGTTTTTGACCTTCAGGCAAGCTTTTGATACCTCCTCAGGATCATAAATACATAAAATAAAGATTTAAGAGGTTGGACAGCCACTGTTTTGCACTTAAATATAAGATTTTCAAAGGTTTTGATGTTTGATCATCATAAAATGGTTAACTTACACTCATGTATGTAGAAATAAGCTATTTTAAGAGTGACATGAACATAATTAACTATTTAATGACGATCAGAACCCAGAGAAAGCACAAAAATTAGCAGAACAGTGACTGACCCAGAGCTGGGTTTGAGCGCTCAAGGCCTGAGGCTTGAGCGCTCAACCCCTGCTGAAACTGCAGATTTTGAAAATGTTTTGATTATGTATTTTGGACCTTGTAAGCCCAATGCAAGTATAAAGAACTTGCTTGGACCTACTGGTCTCCCTCAGAAGGACCAAAGTAGTGATTTTCACATGGTTTTAACTACCTTTTGGCTTGATTAAGACTTGAACTTGGGTGTTTGATGAAGGGGTGGATTGTGGCTGTGTTTATGGGCTATAGATGAAGTATTTTGGACAGAGGAGTGTGAGTGTAGGACTGATTGGATGATTGATTGGATGGATGAAGTGTATTTGAGCTTAAAATGGTGATTTTGGCTTGGATGAGGTGGGTTTTGTTGGAAGAGCTGGGTTTGGACGAAATGGATGGAATGTATGGGCTGTAAATGGCTTATTAGAGTGAGAGAGGGGCTGTTGTAGTTGGTTTCTCAAAGACCCATGTGTATTTGGGCTTAGAGATAAAGTTTTAAGGTGTTTTTGAGCTTGAAGATGATGGAGGATAGTAGCTATGGAGGAGAGAGAGGCTAAAACGTGATTGAAGGATGAGAGAGAGTGGGTTTGATCTTATGAAGGGTGTGTGGGAGAGAGATTCAGCAAAGGGGCAGCCAAGAGGGTGAGTGAGGGAGTGGAGGAGGTTTATATAGAGAGAGAAATGGGAGGGAAATGGGTTTAATTTTTGAATTGGGTTTGGGGGGTGATTGAGGAGATGTTCAAGGGTCTAGGAAGTGTATTTAGGCAGTAGAAAACATAGGTAGACGCTCCTCTTGCAGTAGAATATCATGATTAGATGCTCTACAGAAAACTGATCTGGATCAGAGTTGAGCGCTCAAAGCCAGAGGATTGAGCGCTCAAGGTGGCTTTCAGGGTTTGAGCGCTCAAGGTTGGGGCCTTGAGCGCTCAAGGCTGTTGCTCAAAAGGTAAAACTTTGCGGGGTTGCCCCGGGTGCTACCGAACTCCGATTTTGACGCGGTTTGAAGCGTTGGAAAGCTTGTTGAGTCTACTTTCTAACCCAAGTGGTTTGCAATCCAGAAAATTTATACATCCAAATGTATGACCATTTTACCCTCAGAAGGTCGGGAAAACAAGTCATTTTAGCAACATTCGTGCATCTCTCTCATTTCAAAACGGATTGGGATGAATTATATATCAATAAAGAGGGTTTTGAATGTACTAGAAGATGGTGTAGGCTTGGGTTTGTTTTGAAGAGGTTTTTGGGTGGTTTTGCCAAGTTCCAAGCATTGTTCAAGCCTCGGGTAGCCACGATTAATCCATTTCATCATCGGGAATGCTCGAGCGCATCCCGGGTTCAAAATCGGGGTGTCTACAGGATGATTCATAATCATTTTTTATGAAAGAGCATATTTTTCCTATTATTCACTGTGTTTTGTATTCTGGATATCAAGCATTGTCATGCAATAATTTTCACTGTTTTCCGGATAGTCTCTGAGACGGGTTGTGCTGCCCGTTAAGTCCGGTGAGATGACCCGCGCTATGTTGAGATAGCCTTTATGGTGTATGAATCTTGTGAATCCTCTTGACGATTGTCGATAGGGATTGCAAGCCCTAGTGATAATCCTATTTTTCGATGTTGAACAATTAACCTGGATTTTATTCGATTATATTGCAAGGGGAAGGTGGAATTGAAGCCCTAGTCCTTTCTCTCTCTTATTTTCAAAACTTTAATTGCTTTCTAGTTAATTTTAGGTTAATCAATTCAAATTCAAAATTCTATTTTATTTTTGAATTAAATTAGAAATCAATTGAAACTACAACAATTTAGCTTTTTACTCCTCGTGGACGATCTCGGACTTAACCACTATTCTTTGGGATATTAGTTAATTCCATGCTTTATAAATTATTATTTTTGGTACGAAAACGACATACCACGTAGTATTGGGTTGCTACCTCCACACCCTTGTTATACACAACATCAGCATGGTTATTGGCAACCTCCAGTTGGCCTTTTTCTCTTCCTTTAGCTTATCATTGTCCATCCGAGCCTCACGCCAGCGCTGTGCATGATAAGCATTGTCCCTCTCAGCTTTTTCAAGATTTTTCTGAAGAGCAGAGACCTCTTTCTTAAACTCTTTTTCAATTTCCTTAGCTTGGTCAAAGCCTACGGAAACTTTTTGCATGATCTGCACGGGATGCAGGACAAGAGAAACACTAAGGGAAGATCAAAACAAATAAAACAAAGAACTGCAAAATGAAGGGAGTGAGGAGTACCCTTATGCTGGCCTGCATGGCAGATTTCATCAGTGCATCATAGGTCTGGTCCTTTTCCTTTTCTATATCAGCTGGAAGGAGCGCGGCTTGGGCAATGACATAAGCTACGTCTGGAGAGGAAACCTTGTCTAACATGTTGAGAGGGGTCCCACTGGGATGAGCAATAACTGGATTCCAGGGAGGAGGCTGTGCTGTGTGATGAGGAAGAGCACGACGGCTGTTCGAACCTTTCGTCCTCTACCTCTAAGGAGTGGGCGAAAGGGGATTTTTAGTTGTGGCCTCTAAGGGCCTTTTTTCCCTCTGACTTGGCTCAGGGTCAGTGGGAGGAGTGATTGTGGTCGAAGGAGAAACTGTGGTTGAAGGAGTGATTGTTGTGGAGCCACCTAGACCCAATATATCCAATAGTCTGATCGGCCGAGCAGACTTCTCTGAGTTTGGAGGAGGGGAAGCAGAGTAACCCGAGGAGGAGGAGTCACTTACGTCGATGGTGGAATGATCTATAGGACCAGCATGGTTTTGATCCTCTTCTTCTTCAACTCTCCCTGAAGTGCTCGGCTCGTGGTTTGTGAGAGTAATGATGAGGATAGCTGTTACGATTTTTGTCAGCTGGCGATGGTAATTTGTTGGGGGGATCTCTTGTGGCTCGAAGATGAGTAATTCTACCCCTACCTCAGTTTCTATAGTTCCGAGCACGTCCTTGCTTGGCTGGGATAGCAGGTATTACAGGATTAATGGCAGGAGGCCAGGGGAGTCTTGTACGATTTTCCCCTACCTTCTTGACTCCTCCCCAGTACGTTGGTATGTACCCAAGCAGGACGTGCGCTGCTCGGCCTAAACCAACAGGCGTTGGCTCAAATTCGTCAAAAGCAAGGGCCAAAGCAATATCGCTACAGTGAAGAAGGCCGTGGTTCAGATGTCCGTGCTCGTTCAAGTTGCTCGCTGCAAAGTGAATAAACAACATCACAATCGAAATATGGAAGGCAGAAAAAATTAGTTCAATGTACAAAGGAAGTAAGAACTAACGTAATTAACCCACGACTGTGGGGCAGAAGAGCCCGATCGTAGGATGGTCAGCTAAGAAAACGGCTAGAGCTTGCCCTTTAACAGTCTTTTGAGGGACATAGATGATCTTGAATTGCTGAAAAAGAAGTGACCATCTCGCCAAACGGTCGGATAGGACTGGCTTTGTCGTGACATATTTGAGTGGATTTGCCTTGGAGATGACATGCACAGTGTGTGCTTGAAAATAGTGTTGCATCTTTTGAATTGCAAACACAAGAGCTAAGCACATCTTTTCAATTACAGAATAATTCAATTCATGAGGCATCATCATCTTGCTCAAGTAATATAAAGCACCTTCTTTCCCTTTGTCACTCTTGAGCAAGAAGGGCTCCAATTGAACGCTCTTGTGCTGTAATATACAAGATTAAAGGCCGTCTTGGTATAGGGGCAGTGAAGACAGGAGGGCTCATTATATAGGATTTGATGCTTTTTAAAAGCATTACTGCATGCTTCATCCCACTCAAAAAGAGTTCCTTTCTTCATGGGACGGCTGAATGGCTGACAGCGACCTACTAAATTTTGATATGAACCAGCGAAGGTAAGCTAATCGACCCTGTAAACTCTTTAACTCATGTGTGTTTCAAGGTTCAGGCATTTTCAAGATAGCATCAATTTTAGATTGATCAATCTCTATGCCACGGCGACGTACGATGAAACCAAGAAACTTGCTAGATGTAACTCCAAAAGCACACTTCAAGGGATTCATCCTAAGTTGGTACCTTCGCAATTGTTCAAAGACTTGCCTCAAATCCTGAAGATGATCGGCTCGTTTCTTTGTCTTTATGACTAAGTCATTGACGTAGCATTCAACGTTTTTGTGGAGCACATCGTCGAAAATCATTTGCATTGCCCTTTGGTATGTGGCACCTGCATTCTTCAAGCAAAAAGGCATAACCTTATAGCAGTAAATACCTTTAGGTGTTCGAAAAGCTGTGAGCTCTTCGTCTTATGGAGCCATGCGGATTTAGTTGTAGCTAGATGAACCATCCATGGAAGATAGGACCTCATGTCCAGTGGTGGCATCGACCATGAGCTCGATTATAGGAAGTGGAAAATCATCTTTTGGACAAGCATTATTCAAGTCACGAAAGTCGATGCAAATTCGTATTTCCCCATCTTTCTTTTTAACTGGAACAGTACTTGAAATCCTAGTGGGGTACTTGACTTCTCGAATGAATCCTGCTTCAATGAGTTCGTTAACTTTTGCTTTGATTTTAGGAACCAACTCTGGTCGATAGCGACATTGAGATTGTTTAATAGGTTGAACTCCATGTTTTAATGCCAGATGATGAACAACTCTTGGGTCTAAACCTGGCATTTCCTTGTAACTCCAAGCGAAAACGTACTTATACTCACGTAGAAGCTCAATGTATGCAACTTCTTCTTCAGGAGTGCGCAAAGCAGAGATGTAAGTTGGCCGCAGATCATCTTTTGTTCGTAGGTTGACCTCTTTCAGAGCGTCAACAGTGGACTTCACACCTTCTTCTAACTCCGGAGGAGCATCTTCGGCATCTTCCTCAATTTGAACCTCATTACAAGAAGCCATGATATGGAACGATAAAGTGAGGCACTTTTGATCAAGGCAATCGTCCAATTCCTTAGTAGGCGATTTGGTGAGCACTATAGTTTGGCGCTTTCCCTTCAACATCTCATCCTCAGTTGTCACCATGAGAGAAGTATGGCAGCGCATGCGAGTGGGTATCCGGTTTTTCAACTTTCTATCATCTTCGGATAAAATGGGAGTCTTTTGTTTTGAAGCCTTTATGATAGTAGTGTTCGAAACTCCCAATCGGCTATGTACAGACTTTCGGAGAGTGTTTGATGGAGAGATTTCATTTGGCGAACCCAATCTACTTTGAATAGACTTATACGAGTTTTCCCTTGGCGTGGAGCTTTCACTTGGTTTCCCTAATCTGCTTTGAATAGACTCCTCGTGTTGGAAGGTGAAGCGACTTCACTTGGGGGTGCTAACTTGTCAAACACCAATGCTCGTGATTTGGGAGTACTCAAGTGATCAAAGATGGATACTTTTGGTGACATTGATGAATCAACTTCTTCCGCTGTAATATGGTTGTTGCTTGACCTTTTTATGAAGATGCAAGCAGGAGTACGAGCAGTATATCCAAGGCCTACTTTAGAATCCTTGACGGCATAACCTTGTCGCATGAGCATCTTTTGAGTTGAGTTCAAGCCATGTACCTTTTCGCCAGTCAACTCGGGCAAGAGCTTCCTTAGAGTTGTTGAATCTTTAGGACTATGACCAGCCTTTGCAAGGAGCTTGTAAGCATTTGGATCAAAGCCATTTGTCCATTGTGAAGGAAAGTAATCATCTCCCACCATGGAGCTATTGTAGCTCGAACGAATCCTTTTAGTGGTGGAGAAACCTTGGCTTTGTTAAGATTAGTGACAGGGAGCATCAATTCATCCATGGATAATTCTTTACTTTTCTTCAGCTTCGGTACGTAGCAAAGTACTGGTTTGCCAAGTAGAATTTAGCATCGGCTAAGTGGGATTCTGCTTCACTAAACGGCTTGTCATCAACCGCCACCTTTTTTTTTTATCATGCCATCTCTATACTACTTGAAGCATTGATGGAGGGTTGAAGGGACAACACCATTATCATGGAGCCACGGTCATCCTAATAACACGTTGTAAGAGTTCTTGGCATCAATGACATGAAACAATGAGCTTGAGGTCATACCATCAATGATTAAATATAGACAAATCACGCCGATAGCCCTTTTCCCCCCTTGATTGAATCCTTGGATCATAAGGCGACTAGGTGCTAGATCGTCCATAGAAATACCAAGTTCCTTCATAGTACGAAGAGGCAAGATGTTGACAGCTGATCCTCCATCCAAAAGCATCCTATTGACTCTTTGTTTACATATGTATCCAATGACGAAGAGAGGGCAATTATGTGATGTTGTGCCAAGTGACAGATCTTCGTCTGAGAATGTGATAGCTCTAAGACAAACAAAACAATTGTTGGCACAAGTTGAGGAACCAAGCTTGATTAGAGTGTGTTTAGAAGAGTGAGGCAATTCAGACTCTAGATCTTCAATTTCTTCAACATTCACAGTATTGCATGAGCCTACAAGAAGATCGGCATTCCGAATTGACTATGGACCGAAGTCCCATAGAGTGAAAGGAGTGCGTGATTTTTGGACATGCACGTCTTTCGGTAAATTTGAAATTACTTTATTCACTTTCCTCTTTCTTTGCGGCCTTCTTGTTTTGACTCTCTTGGGCCTCTGTTTTTGTTTTGTTGACTGAGGATGCTTTGCATTCGATGCTCACTTTTTCCTGCAAGTAACAAGGGTCCATCCTCCATCATCTATGTTATCTACTTTTGTCTTGGCACAACTATTGCCCGCATGCTATTGAGGATAATGACACGGTACTATTTTCTCAATTGTATCAAGTGACCCAAATTGAATCTTCAGAATTTGAAACCCTTCAAGTTGTTGAGTTTCATTTTGAGGAGTAGCTACAGTTTGATTAGTAGCTACAACTTCCTTTTCTTCCTCCAAGATGATCTTCCCTTCGCTAGCTAGCTCCACTAGCCTTTCCTTCAGAACGAAGCAGCGCGAGGTTAGGAGACTAACCAAACAATAGAACTTGCAGTAGTTTGGATCATCAACTTTGCTAGCCTCTTCTGGTCGCTTCATCTTCGGAAGGTCGATGAGTTTCAGACCGATCAGCTGGTCAAATATAGAAGACACCTTTGAATCGGGAAAGGGATACACTTGTTCTTGCATCTCTTCCAAAGTAAGTTTCTTCTTCTCCTTCATTTGGCGAGGATCCGGCTTAACTTCTTGCTTTCCCTTCGACTTAGTGGAGATCTTAAATGGCACAGTATTCACAATCATGAATTCTTTCTTGTCTGGTTTTGATGGGAACTTGCCCCATTTGCGAACCTCTATCTTGACTATGGTACGAGAGTCTTGCGCTTTGCGAGAGTCTTGGATTGATAGACCCTGCTTTCCCTTTGCTGTATTGCTGAGCTTCATATCATGAGCTCGAGTAGCCAATTCGTCAAAGGTTTTGGGCATGATTCCTTAAGAATGTATTGTAAGTCCCACTCCATGCCTTTGATGCACATCTCAATTCTAGAAGATTCGGAGAGTCCATCCTTGCAGTTTAGACTCAAGTGTCTCCACCTACTGATGTAATCTATGACAGGCTAATCCTTTCATTGGTGAGCTTTAGTAAGCTAAAAAATGCTAACGATGCGACGAGTAGTGTAGAAATTGTTAATAAATTCTTGCTCCAATTGCTCCTAACTATCGATTGTGCCAGGCTCCATGTCGTAGTACCAATCGAAAGCGTTGCTTTTAAGTGTTCGAATTCACAAGAAGGTCTCCATCAGTTTCGGCATTGTTGCATGTCTCAACAAAGTGAGCAATATGTTGTTTTGGATTGCCCTTGCCATCAAACTGTTGGAACTTTGGCGGTTGGTATCCAGTTGGCATCTTGAAGAGGTTGATCCTCCGAGTGTAAGGTATGACATAAGTAGAAGAAAACTTTGGTGTCTCATTGTACTTATCCTTTATAGTGCCAAGAATGAAGTCTTTTAGCTGGTCCATGGGAATCATAGCCCCAGAAGAAAGCGCAAATTCTTTTGGTTCCTCTTGCTTTTTGCCAAAAGAATCAGCTTCTCCCATGCTTTCTTCTTGGTTTTGAGGGATTGAACCTCAGAATCTCTATCTTCCATAGACTTTGTTAATCCTTCAACCAGTTTGGTCAAGGCAGCAATTTGTTCCTCTAAAGTTGTCGCGCCTGTTGCCATAACATCCATGGCTGAAGGGCTGCCAGGCCTAGCAAAAGCATCGAGCTTTGACTGAGGAGTGCTTTGAGAAGAGGTAGAATCAAAACTACTTGAATCGTCTACTTCTAGATCCTTATGAACTTCTGAAGTAAACTCCAAAGCCATGGAAGAATGCAGTGATGGATTCTCAACTTTAGTTTCCACGTCCTTCTTTTCCTCTGTTGTAGAGGCACCATCCTTTTCTTTCAACGCAGATGGAAGAGTTGGCGGTGCTTCTGGTAGATCAACACCAAAAGCGGGATTTGGTTTGGGCAGAAGTGATGGTTGTGCAGATGTTTGTGCTACATCCTTTGCTTTGCTCTGAGTTGTTGGACCAACGCTATGAGATCCAGAGTCGATTTTTGCAGTGGTTGAGGGTTTGGAGCCTGCAACCTTTGGAGCCTTTGAACTATCGTTCTTAGGAGCCATTGAGAAGTATTGATTTGTTGAGGAGAAGAGATGAGAGGTAGAGATTGTCCCACCGGGCATGCCAAAATTTGTATCACACAAATTTCGAGTTTGCAAAAAAGACGGAAATATGCTGAACAAAAAGCCAATTTTATTGATTAAAAATTACGGTTTACAATCTCTGTAGCAATTCTAGTCAAAGAAATTTAATTCTCTGATTCTTCTCTTTGGATGTTGAAACGAGGGCTTGAAGCTTGATCTCGAATCAAACGGCAAAGTCATTCTCTGAGATTTGCGAAGAAGATGATGATGTGGCTTGAATGTTCTTCGTAGCTTTGAAGCTTTGATTGAAGAACCGTCTTGCTTAATGTGGACTTGCAGAATTCGGAAGGGCTTTGGATGCTTTGATCTTCAGAGCTCTGGAGCTTGGATGCTTGATTGTGTCAACTATGGAGAGTCATGACAAAACTCCACCTCTTTCATATTTATCTCTTTAATTATTCTTTTATTTATTGTAAAAGAAATCATTATAATTTAATAATTGTCCTTTATTTTAAGAGGAATAATTACATATGAAGAGAAATATTAATTTCACCAAGTGGCTTAATTTGATTGGCCGGGCTTGACAAATTAATAACTGCATCACTTTGACACGTGGTGCCATTTAATTGGTCCCTCCACATATCTTTGAATTTTGACTTATGGACACCTGGTAGCCTTTGATTGGCCATTTATTGTTCCCTATTTGCTAGGCCTTGCAACATGTGGTAGCTTGTGATTGGCCAGTAATTTTGCATGCCTACAGTCATCACCGACTTATGCAATAGTTAGGCATGTAGGCATTTTCCGTTACCAAGATGACAGAAAGGACATCATTAAAATTCGTTAAAATTTGTGAGGACTAAATTGAATTTTAAAATTTTGTAAGGACGATATGAGACTGCATACACTTCATAAGGACCAAATAAGAATATAAGTATATACCGTTTTAACGCTCGAACACACGATACTTCTTATGCATTTGGTGTCAGTGATGCTGGGGAGCGATTGATTATGGTGTGAATATGTGTTGACGTTGGTTACTGAAAAATTGAAATCAACCAAGCTTAAAAAGCTTTTAAAATAGGCAAATGTTAATGGTGCCCTAAAAAATACGTTCAAGGTTTAGCATTTTTAACTTGTTTATCAGTAGGCTCGGCCCTGAGTTTTTTGGGGTCCCAGGCAAATTTATAAAATGGGCCCTAATATATTTTACTAAGTAAAGTATAATATATAAAGTAAAACTTAAAATAATATTAAAAGAGTAATAAATGAACTCAAAATTTTGTAACAAAGACTGACTTACTAACTTACTAAATTTAGCAAATATTAGAAAAAAATTTGTCACTCAAATGAAGCCTAAGGGTAGTTCAAGAAAAAAAAAAAAATGAAGCCTAGGGCCTAAAAAGTAAAAGGGTACACCAAACCTGACAATGCAATAGGTGCTTAAGAGGAGAGAGCCTAAAACAAGTACGGTTAAATAAAGGACCTCTTGACCATCAGTTCCTTCATACACACTCTTGTTGCAAAAAATATTTGTTAGCTAAATGAGGGCCCCAATTTTGGCGGGCCCTCTACCATGGACTACTCAGCCTGCCCTCAGGGCCGGGCCTTTATCAGATGAGTTATGCTCCATTATTTGTCTTTTTTCTAAAAGTTTTTTTTTTTTGCTTTTCGTAATTTTTGAAATTAATCATTCATATCGACAAGAGGAATTAAAAAAAATATAAAAACATGGATCGAAATGGAACAAAGTTAATATAAGACGACACATTAGATAAAAATACTGTTGTTTGGTACTTTTTCATCTTTAGTGGACTTCTTTTTTTTTGTTTTTGATCAATAGTTTTTTACTTTTAAACTCCTCTCATCGAGACGGATAATTAATTCCAAAATTTTTTGGCAAATCTAACAAAAATTCAAAAAAAAAAAAAGAAGAAAAAAAATATGAAAAAGGGGCAAATTACACTGACCGCCCCTGACGTTTATGACAAATACACTGACCCCCTTTAGGTTCTGAAAATTGCAACCACCTCCTTTGCTTTACAAACTCATATATAATTATCCCCTTACCGTTAAAATTACACTAACGGCGTTAACTTTGAGAACCAAAAGACCCTTATACCCTCTTCACAAGTAGTTTAAAGTGAAATTAACGCTACTACTTTAAATTAACACATATATTTTTTTATAGTATTAACATATGAAAAGTATAAAAAATAAATTTATTTTTCTAATGCAAAATAAAATAACTAACCGAAAATTTTAAACTTTTTGGACTTTTTTTTCAATAACTAATGCATCTTTTATATATAGTCAAAATATTTACTTTTGAATGTCTCTCCTCTATACAAATCTAAAAATAATAAAATTTACAGGAAGATAAAAAAAGAGTAAATGACAATCAAATCAAAATTCTTAGTTTTCTTCTTAACTTTTTGGTAGTCTGTTTTATCAAAACTATCCAAAAATTAAAAAGAAAAACAAAGAATCTTGATTTCTCCATCTTTGGACAAAGTTTAATGTTTATTTGTTTTTCCCAAAAAAGAGTAATCATAAAATTAAATTAAAAATAAATTCATTTTGGTTAAGATAATTCATTTTGGATTTTTTGACAAATTTTATTACCATTGATTTGTATAAACAATAGAAATCCAAAAAGTAAACATTTGATTATATATACGAAAATGTATAAATAATAAAAAAGTCTTAAAAAATTTTTAAAATTTCTATTAGTTATTTTATTTAGCATTCAAAAAATAAATCTATCTTTTATACTTTCAATATGTTAATACTAAAAAAATGTGTTAATTTAAAGTGCGAAAGGTTAATTGCAACTTAAACTACTTGTGAGGAGGGTATAATGGTCTTTTTGTTCTCAAACTTAACGTCGTTAGCCTAATTTTGACGGCAAGGGGGTTTGTGTATATTAGTTTGTAAAGCAAGGGAGGTGGATGTAATTTTGAGAAGCTGAGGGGGGTCAGTGTATTTGTCATAAACGTTAGGGGAGGTTAGTGTAATTTGCCCAAAAAAAAAAACACATAAGAATAATAGAGCCTTAATCTCAAACTTAAATTTTGATTTACGAAAATCAATCTACTCAATGTTTATTAACTCACTAGATGCCTATGCCTGAACACAAGGTTCGAAAAATTCACACACCGAAATCAATATCAGGCTCTTTTGTAATATCTCAACCCCCTGCCCAACGATTCTAACTATGCAAAAAGAAAAGAAAAGAAAAAAAAAATGGGGCATATTTCACTCACACCCTCTGTAGTTTGGGCCATGTGCAGTTACGACCCTTGTGGTACATGCATACCAAAATTTAAGTCAAAAGGAAACCTTGTGGTCGAATAGAATTTGTATAGAATTTGTTTTGAAGTAAATTTTAGAATTTAAATTCACCTTTCATTTTAACAAGAACTTGATCACTAAGTTATTGATATCCAATCGGCATGATTTTTAAAGGGATGATGCACTCTTTGATTAACACATTTTGAATGGCTTGGATTAAATTTTTGATATATCGAATTACATTCTTAATATATCTTCGTTAATATGTATGGAAATGGGTGCGAATACAACTTTCTAAAAACCATAGGGGGTACGGATGCAACAAATTGAACCACTGGGGTGTAAGTGAAGTTTGCCTAAAAAAACCCAGCATATTTGATTGACTTGGTCAGCTTGAATACAAGAATACAGAGCAAATAATTTACGAACTCCTAACTTTTGCATCTACAAAATCAAACGTATAAAGCTTAGTAAAATTCAGAGTAATTGGAAACCATTTCATTGATAAACTGAAATGAACAAATAATAGACTAATTAATAATTGGCCACGCCTAAAGGCATGATGCGACATGCTTTGAGCGCAACTAAAATGAATTCTACTATTAACCATCCCTCAAATTAGGTAGTAAGTTTCAAAGATATTCATTTTATTAGAATACAATAGAGCGTTACATAAAAATTCAACCATTTACAATCACCAATAGAACCATAGCTATATACTTCGCTAAGTTCATTTAAAATTGGGTAAATCACCTTGACACCCCCTGAACTATACCTCTTTTACCTAGACACCCCCTCAACTATTTAAAACTCAATCCGCCCTTAACTCCATTAAAAAAGACGACTGAAAGACCTTTATGTCCCTCAATCAGCCCTTATCTAATACACCCCCTCAACTAATACAGCGTTTTGTCTCTCCCCCAACTCCATCTCACTCCCAACGTTCTCTGTCTCCCTTCTGCCATACCTTTCCTCTCCCCATCTACAGCGACCCTTATCTGGCGAACCGAACTCTGGCAACGGCGACCCATCTCACCTCCCTTGTTTTGCCAGAAAAAGAAAAGGGACTCAATTTTTCTTTTCTCCAACTGGGCCTCGTGCTATCAAATATACACTATGTTTAACTTTGCATATGAACACCACCATCACAAGATTCCATTTACTTGGAAATCCATTGAGTTGGAGTACTGACGTAATAAAGAAAATAGTTCGGAAACATGGATGAATTATGAATCCTATCACTTGTTTAATGGGTGCCGGTTCCACGAATTTTCTCTAGCGGATTGTAAATTTTAATCCTATCAAGGGTCATGATACAAACCTGCTATTCATTTCTATGTCAGTAATTTGGATGTCGGTTATGCACGCCAAGTGTTCAATTAAATGGTTGTGAGAACAACTGCTACTTGAAGTACCACTATGGTTTGTGTTTTTTTGGAGGCTTCTCAATTGGGTCTTTTAGAGACTACGATTTGCATTCATGAATATGTTGACAAGGCAATTTATAGACCAGAATTTGATTTAATTGGTATTGACGTGTACTTGAAATGTGGTTGCCTTTACAGCCATGGCAACCGGTTCATATTTTCAGACATTTTGAGGGTCCTTCTATGAGTATGAGTAGTTTATTTGTAGTGCATTTCTTGTATCTGAACTGTGGGTTTTTTTTTTGTGGGTTTTGATTAGCTTTTCGAAAGAAAAAGAAGAGGATTTTTGTGAGTTGACCGGAGTTGGAGTACACCGGAGATGGGGATGGCCGGAGTTGGATCAGTCGGAGATGGATCAGCTAGTGTGGGGAGGTCCTGTTGGAGAGAGAGAGAGAGAGAGAGAGAGAGAGAGAGAGAGAGAGAGATCAGGTGTGAGAGATGGAATGGGAGAGTGTACAATGTAGGGGAGGGCAATATTGGAAAGAAAACCTACATTTAGTAACGGAAGTGGACGGAATGCTAACAGAAGGGGTGTCAGGGATAAAGTTAAATAGTTGAGGGGGTGTCGTCGTAGGTTAAATTAGTTTAAGGGGTGTCTTGGTAAAAGAGGTATAGTTCAAGGGGTGTCTAGGTGATTTACCCTTAAAAATTCTACTCATAGACTAAATAATACTACGAATAAACCAAAAAAATAGGAATATACGATCAAACTGGATTTTCAAACGAAATTATTTCATTACATCTATAGGTATTGATCAACGAGTACTCTTATCAAACCTAATCAATTCATACTACTTGGACTCAAGTTGCTGATGTGACCAAGGCGGATGGGTGAGGGGTAATCGTCTTTGAGATGAGAGAGGAAGAGAGATTTTTTTTTTTTGAGAGAAAAAGAATACGTTCAAATTTTGATAGAAAAACGAAAGCCAATGAGACTGTGGGAATCCTGGAGGGAGAGAGAGAGAGAGAGAGAGAGAGAGAGAGAGAGAGATTGCATGATTGGTGAGATTCCTATATCATTAGTCGCTAGATGAGGGTCATTAGATAAATTCACACAAAACATGAGTAGCAAAGATATATGCTCATCCGAAATCAACCTAGACCTTTAGATTTTGAAATAGAGGGGTGAGATTTATAAATAAATGTACAAAATTTAGAAATCACTCTTCCTTGTTATATAGATAAATGTATAAAAATTCAAAAATCACTCTTCCTTATTATATAGATCACACGTCGGTGGTAATTAAGTATAGTATTCTTAATGGGGAGGCCTTCTTCTGGTTTTTTTTTTTTTCTTTTTAAATTCTATCATTAAATCCCAATCACTTTATATGATAAAATAGCAAACGTGTGGGATTCGGAATCTTAAGTTGGGTGTTGCAACTCGACCCGGGGTGCATGCTGGGACAACATGCATGTAGTGGGCCAAAATCTGACAACGTGATTGGGGCTCGGACCAAGAAGCCCAGAGGGCTTTGGGCCCAAACGGATCGCCAGGCCCGCCAGGAGACAAAATGCCATGGGACGGCCAAGTCAGGCCCATCTGAGATTTTTCTGTGTCTCGGCCAGTATACCTTAAACCGGACGACCCATTCGAGACAGATCATGGCCGGGATGGCTCGGAAGGATGATCCGAGATTCCGATGACGACCTACATGACGTCACTAGAGGCGGTTAACGCTCGTAACAAACTGGGGAAGGCCCATGTGCATGAGACAGTTGTACCTACGTCAGCATGATGGCATCCGAAACGGTTACACTACGTGTCCGACTGTGATTGGAGGACGCAAACATGCGATGCATGCAGATCTGGCTCGTGACGCTCGGGGACGTCATCCGAACCAGATTGACCGATCTGCCCTTATACTTGGGTAGCCTATAAATACAAAGCAACGAAGCCCTAAACAGGGGACAACACTTTCTCTCTCTAAACTTGCTCTCTCAATACCTTTCCCCTCTCCGGTCTCTCACTAGATCGTCGGAGTGCCTTCCCTGGCCACACTCCGGCCAGGTTGGGTGCTAACGACGGGTGTTACATGTGCAGGGGCTCCTGAAGAAGGCCATTCATTACCCATTCGCTGCTCACTCGGGTCAGAACCACTAGAAGAGGCTCAACGGAATTTTGAGGACACCACAATTGGCGACTCCGCTGGGGAACTCTACCCAGAACCTCTGGTGCTCCTCCCTAGAATCCACCACTTTCACCCTCTTTTCTTCACTTCTCCTGACTCGAAATGGGTGGCGAGCTAACCCAACCACCAAACCCTACCGATCCACTCCACCCCTCCTCCTCCAAAGATCCCAAAGGGACCCCTCACATCTCCGTCTCCATTCCGATGGGTCACGTCGGACTCACTCCGAGCCTGGACTCACAACAACTCACCATCCAACAACTCACTCACCACCTAGAAGAGCGAGACGCTGAGATGGCAGCGATGAGGGCCCAGCTTTCTAAGCTAACCGAGACAGTCAAAAGGAAAGCAGCAGTGGAAGCTACGGCAATGTCCTACGGAGGGGTGTCAGGACAGTGACGCTCGGCCAAGGATCGCCTCGGTAAACCCAACGATGGAAGGGCTCATAGCAAAGCTCTCGTGCTACGGCACGGGAACCTGTCGACCGAGCACCTCTCAAGGGGGAACCGTGGCGATTCCTCTAGGCACAACTCTTCACAAATCTCGGAATCGAGCGCCCACTCACCATACTCACAGCTCTCGGCGTCACACGAGACAGTCTACTACTTCGAAGACGGTCAGTACAAACCAATCTACCTTCGAAAGGATCCAAAGGAGGCCACTCAGACTGAGCATTCTTCTGACCGAAGAGGCCATAAGACGCCTCCTCAGCCAACGAACTCTGCGGATCTACGAGCTCGGGCAGAGCACTTGAAGAAAACCTCCCTACAGGAACCTAATTTGACGATCGTCCGAGATAAAAATACGGGAAAGTGTCACGCATACCGAACCGAAGAACGAGCTCACCATGATGACGCTGGGGGGAAAAGGAAAGGTGAAGGTCACCGAGAACGGTCTCGGTACCAGGAGGAGAAAACGAAGCATCATGAGCGTCGCCATGATGAGCATCACTGGACAAACACCGAGAAGCGTTCCCGTACCAGTGAAGGGTTTACTGTACCGTTCCTTCCCCCTCTGCCATCTCTTCCTCCACTACCGAGCGTCGACGAGCGATTGAAGCAGTTGGCCAAATCTCCTTTCACAAAGGAGATCACCTCGGCAACACTGCCAGCTGGGTTCACTCTGCCAAAGTTCAACCGTTACGATGCCCTAACGGACGCGTACAACCACCTCATTTACTACAGACAGATCATTAACCTTTACACCTCGGATCAAGCCATCATGTGCAAGGTGTTTCCCACCAGCCTGGGAACTCTCGGATCCCTCTGGTTCAACAAACTTGAAGAAGGATCTATCGAAAGCTATGAGGCCCTGGAGAGAGTTTTCCTGTCTCGGTTCGTCACAAGCAACATACAAAAGAAAGAGGTGGATTCTCTCCTCGGTCTAAGAAAATGCCCAGATGAAACTCTGCGCCAGTATGCTGCCAGATACTGGGAGATGTTTCACCAGGTCCAGAGCTGCGACCAGACCCTCGCTGCGACACACTTCAAGCACAGTTTGGAAAGTAAGAGCCCTGTCTTTACAGATCTGATGTTACACCCGCCAAAAAACATGGATGACTTTATGGAACGGATTAATAAATATATAGAGCTTGAGGAATTCTTAACCGAGCGTGACGCTCCAACCTCCTCCACCGTTCCAAAGGTTATCCATGTTTCGGGTAATCAGAAGAAGGCAGTGAATACCATTAAAGCAGGCGCGACAAAAAGGCTCCCGAAGGCAAGCGACTTTGTAGCCGAACGCACGGTGTTCACCGAGCCAATCTACATGCTCCTACGGAAAATCGAGAATGAAGGATTCTTTCACTGACCGGACCACAAGATGGGAACTCAGGATAAAACTAAGGATAAAAAGGTCTATTGCACCTACCACCGAGAACAGGGTCATTACACGACCTCTTGCAGACCGTTCAAGGCATACTTGGAGTCTTTAGTCTCGGCTGGAAACCTGGACATATACATTGACCAGGAGAAAACCTTGGCTCGGGCACAAAGCCATGGAGCAGCCGCCGGAGGGGGCGCCCAGGAGGACGTGGTAGTGATGCACGTAATCCACGGTCCAGTTACAAGGATACTGGAGGCTCGGGTGTACAAAGAGATCGAGCAAGCTGCCAAAGCGTTGGAGGTACTCTCGGTTAAGCAGCAACCGAAGCGCCCACTCCCAACCAAAGAATCTCAGTGGACAATCACGTTCACCGAAAAGGATCTAGAGGGGGTGCAGTTCCCCCACAACGACGCTCTCGTTATTACGCTAAAGGTGGGAAAAGCAAAGGTTGAGCGAATTTTGGTGGATCAAGGAAGCGCAGCCGAGGTAATGTACTATTCACTTTTTAAGCGGTTCGGGTTTACCTCTAAGGACCTCAAGCCCTCCGAGGTCCCCCTTGTCGATTTCAGTGGAACCCTGGTGTACCCTCTCGGCACAATTACCCTCCCTGTCATCACTGGCTCGGTATCGCAGCAAGTAGAATTCATTGTCGTTAACTCCCCCAGTCCGTACAACATCATATTGGGGAGAAATTGGCTGCACGCGATGAAAGCCGTAACATCTACTTACCATTAGGTGCTGCGGTTTATTGGAGCAAAGGGGAGACAGGAGGATGTAAAGGGAGATCAGATAGCTGCAAAGAAATGCTATATTTCAACCGTGGGCAGAAAGGAAAAGAAGAAACCGAAGCAGGTGCAGTGGGTGGAGGTGCCTGGGGCACCCGTTTCGGAAGATGTTGGTCGGCCAGCCGAGGCTAAATCTGTTGAAGACCTCGTTACAGTCCCAATCAATGAGGATGAAAGCCGTTTCTTCCTAATCGGCTCCTCCCTAACCGAGGCCGAAAGGAAAGAGATGGTGACCTTTCTCAAGGCAAACATCGACGTGTTTGCTTGGACTCCGTACGAGATGCCAGGGGTTGACCCGAGATTCATCAAGCATCAGCTTAATGTTGACCCCTTGAGGCGCCCGGTCATTCAAAAACCGAGAAGATCTTCGGCTATTCACGCCGAGGCGGTGGAATCGGAAGTTGACAAACTATTGGAAGCCCAAGCAATCCAGGAGGTCCAGTACCCTACCTGGCTGGCAAATACGGTAGTAGTCCCAAAGAAGAACGGCAAGCTAAGGGTGTGCGTAGACTACACAAACCTGAATGATGCCTGTCCGAAGGACTGTTTCTTAGTCCCTCGGATAGACCAACTCGTGGACGCTACGGCTGGGCAAGCTCGGTTGAGCTTCATGGATGCTTACAGAGGCTATCACCAAGTCTTTATGGACACGGAAGACATGGAAAAGACAGCTTTTATCACACCAAGAGGACTCTATTGCTACCGTGTCATGCCTTTTGGGCTGAAGAACGCCGGGGCCACCTTCCAACGGATGGTGTCTCGGATGTTCAAAGATCAGCTCGGAGATACGATGGAGGCTTACATCGATGACATGGTAGTAAAGAGTGTACAAGAAAAAGACCACGTTGCAGATCTCGCCAAGATGTTCACGGTACTGAAGCAGCACGGCTTAAAGCTCAACACTGAGAAGTGCTCTTTCCGAGTTGGGTCAGGGAAATTCCTAGGCCACCTGGTGACGAGAAGGGGTATTGAGGCAGATCCGAGCCAAGTCACAACAATACAACAGCTCGTTTCACCAAACACAATCAAAGAAGTCCAAAGGCTAACAGGGATGGCAGCAGCTCTCAACCGCTTCATCAGCTGCTCGGCCGACGTATGCCGCCCTCTCTTTCAATCAATCAAAACAAGCAAGAGGAAATTCCAGTGGACAGAAGAATGTGAGAAGGCTCTACCTATCTAACCGAGCCTCCACTATTGGAAACGCCTCGGGAAAACGAAGACCTATTCATCTATCTCTCTGTCTCTCCACACGCAGTCAGCTCGGTTCTCGTCCGAACAGAGGGAACCGAGCATCGACCTGTGTATTACGCACGCAAGACGCTGACTGGAGCCGAGACAAGGTACCTTCCACTGAAGGCACTTTTTCAAAGAGCTGATCTCTCAACACGGGTCTCGAAATGGTCATGTGAAATGGCCAACTTTGACATCCAATATCGACCGAGAACAGCTATAAAGGCGCAGGCGTTGGCTGACTTTATAGCCGAGCTAACACCAAGAGAAGAAAAGCAAAAGAAAGTAGATCCCAACCCATCCCTACCCGAGCAACTCACCGAAGATCCTAACGCCCCCGTGGCAATTGAAGACGTAACCAACAATGTCTCGGAGGAAGAAACTGACGCAGCTGAATTAACCCCAACGCCTCTCTCGGAAGGAGAACCGAGTCCGAGCGCGGATGAAAACCAAGCCACTGGGCCATTCTCTACTTGGCACATGTTCCATGGTACTGCCTGGAAATTACATGTAGATGGTGCATCAAACCAACGAGGAGCTGGAGCAGGTGTCGTACTAGTTTCCCCCGAGGGCATTATTCACGAGACCGCAATCACAATCAATTTCCCGGCCTCTAACAACGAGGCCAAATACGAAGCACTGATCGCTGGCCTTCGGCTAGCCGAAGCGATGGACGTAAAGACCCTAATGGTTTACAGTGACTCTCAACTCGTTGTAAACCAGTTCAACAAAGAATATGATGCAAAGGACGAAAGAATGGCCAAGTATCTAAGCATAGCAAGGAGTCTAACCGAGCAATTTGAAGAAATCGAAGTACACCAGGTGGGCCGAGAGCACAACGCCCACGCTGATGCACTTGCAGGATTAGGATCCGCATGCAAAACTTCCGAGCAAAGAAGCATTTCCTTCGGAACAATCTCTTCACCGAGCTTCGATCCCCCTCGGTCTCAAATGATGAATATTGAGCTCGGACCAAGCTGGATGGACGAACTCGTGTTTTACCTACGAGACGACAAGCTGCCTGAAGGTCGCCGAGAAGCCCACCGGATCAGATGCAAGGCTGCAAACTATTGGCTCTCACCGACGGGCTCTCTCTACAGGCGCTCTTGGACATGACCGTACCTCATGGTGATTCATCAGAACCAAATCCACACAATCCTCCACGAACTTCATGCTGGCAGTGGAGGCTGCCACTCGGGGGGACGCTTTATTGCCCACCGAGCCATCACTCAGGGGGCCGAAGATGAAGGAAGATGCTGAAGACTTTGTTCGGAAATGTCACAAGTGCCAGCTGTTCAAGCCAATGATACATCAGCCAGCCGAAGACCTCCAACCAATCACCAGTCCATGACCTTTTGCCCAATGGGGCTTGGACATCGTTGGAGAACTCCCACTCGCACCTGGAGGATTTCGATATCTAATCACAGCAACAGACTATTTTTCTAAATGGGTGGAAGCCGAGCCGTTAGTCTTCATCACCGAGGCAAATGTGAAGAGCTTCTTATGGCAGAACATCATCTCTCGGTATGGGGTTCCGTATGCAATCATCTCGGACAACGGCAAGCAGTTCACTGGGAAGCAAATGAAAGAGGTCTGTGACAAGCTCGGGGTACGCTTCTTCAACTCCACTCCAGTTTATCCTCAAGGTAACGGCCAGGCCGAGGCGTCCAACAAGACGGTTGCGGCTGGCCTCAAGCGCAGGCTAACTGCTAAGAGAGGCAAATGGGCTGAAGAGCTACCACATGTCCTATGGGCTTTTCGAACTACTCCGAGGCGTTCTACGGGTCAGACCCCCTACTCTCTCGTGTACGGTATCGAAGCTGTAATCCCTATTCAGAAGGGGTTACCCACAATCCGAACCAAGTATTTCGATGAAACCACCAACGACACGGCTCTAGGTAACGACTTAGACCTGGCCGAAGAGAAGCGCGATGCAGCTCGGGTGAAGTTGGCAGCCTACCAGCAAGAAGTTGCGAAGGGATATAACAAGACGGTTCAGTTAAGGACATTCTGCCCGGACGACCTAGTTCTCAAAAAGGTCACGGACAAGAATAAGAAGAAAAAGCTGATGCCCAATTGGGACGGCCCTTTCCGAGTCGTTAAGAAGGTAGGCAAAGGAGCTTATCAAATAGAAGACATGGATGGGAAGCTCGTGGACAAGCCATGGAATGCTTACAACTTGAGAAAGTATTATGCGTAAGGGTACTGTTCTCGGATGCTGAGTTTCAGACTTATACAAATCATGAAGAAATTCTTGATGTATTACATTCTCGGAAATTTATTAATGAAAAAAATCTTTTGATCTCACTGTTGCCTTTCTAATCGTGTCTCGGTATTCGTACCCAACGGCTTCGGCCAAAGGCACAACCTAACATATGGGTTTCATCCCATAAGACCGCTCGGTTACACCGAGCCAATCCAATGATTGCGTTGATAAAATCACACACCCTCGGGGTGGTACTAACATAAATATCTCGGCCCAAAAACCGAGCTCGACGTAAAAACACTTCTATAGGGGTATTGCCCAACGAACAGCTTGTTTTTACGAGTTAATAACAGATCCACTCATGACTTATCCAACCATCTCGGTATGATTTCACCGAGTCAATCAAACTCTTGTTAAAGGGTATTGTTCGAATCCGACTCTGAAGTGACTAAAATCGACTCGGTTATCCGAGACGTTACTTCAACAATTTTTGACGATTGATATTACTTCAACATTTTTACCGAGAAATTTGATATTACTCTCGGATTACAACACTTGTGAAAATTTCCTCAATTTTACAAGTCTTAACTATGACCACCCAATTGACTCGGCGATGTATCCGAGAAGATCTATCAAATTGCTTCGGATATTTTTCATGCCTTAGCAAAATTTCTTAAGACATTCATCTCAACTTAGTCCAGGGGTATTTATTTGGCCTAAGCCGAGACGAATGGGGGTATTATTATAATATCTCGGAAAATAATCATTCAACAACACACAGAAAAAACAAAAGACATCCATTCCATTCATTCATCGCAAACGACTCGACATAAAATTCCACCGAGCCGTTTCAAAATCAGAAATAGTTTGGAAAAGAAAGAGTTGTTTCAACAGCTACCACAAACGGTCTGGCATAAAATTCCACCAGCCGTACCCAAGAAGCAAACCAAAGAAATTGTTCGGGGGGGGGGGGGGGGGGGGGGGGGGGGGGGGGGAGAGAGAGATATTGTTCAAACAAGTTCAGAAAAAATTGGAAAATTAAACATCTTTCCGGAGCTCCTGTGTAATACCCGTCACGGATAAATAGCATTTAAATTGCGTGTTTTAAGTTTATTTTGCGGTATGGGTTAAAACTGTTAGAACTATTAGTGGGAGGGTTAAATTGTAGTTTAGTGGGGTTGAAGAAAATATCTACGTTACTTCCTTTTCCTGGTTCTTATCTACACCGACGTAGAGAGAGCGAGAGAGAGAGAGAGAGAGAGAAGAAGAAGAAGAAGAAGAAGAAGAAGAAGAAGAAGAAGAAGGGGAAACAAGGGGAGAAGGCTAGGTTTTATGCTATTTGTTGGAAGTTGAGTCTTAATTTAGGTAATCCATACTTCTTTGTGTTTGAATTCCTTAATTTGTTGTTGATTTCATGTCATAGATGGATTAATTTCAGTTGGTTTATGGTGTTGGGTTTGATTCTTGGAGCTTTAGAACTCGAGTTCGTGGGTTTTGGTTATAACCCACTGATTGGGTTTATAAATCTGGGCTGAGACCTGTTTTCACGAACTTGTTTCGGGTACTTAGATGGCTTGTTAATTTTTGATATTTTTACAGTTGATTCTACCATGAGTCTATTGTGTTGTGTAAAAATTTCAAAGCTTAATTCGAAATACAGAATATATGAAAAATGTTTTACGGAGCTGCTGTCGTAGAATTTGCAGTGCAGGCAGCACTGTCGCGTCTTACGGGAAGGGCCATAACTTTGTGTAGGAAGCTTGGATTGGCAATCCGTCTTTTGGTTATGAAACTAGACTTGCATACCTTCGAGAATATGTATGGATTGTGCCTTAGTTCCTGCCAGGTTATTGCAGGTTTTGATTCAAAGTTGATGCTTTTGCTGAACCTGCAGATTCATGTTTCTTTTTGTGTAACTTCAAATAAGCATAACTTGGTCATCCGGGCTCCGATTAGGGCAAATTTTATATCGATATTGATGTACTGAAAGTCTTCATTCTAGTGGTGGTGGTCTCATGTCCAAATTTAGAAACCGTAAGAAATGATAGTCCAGATTCGATGGGCTGGTTATTAGATTTTATACCGGTTTTGGAGTGTTGTTTTGTTGTGACTTGTCTTAAGTTGTGATGACCCTATAAGTTGCTTATGTTGCATCATCATCTTTTTTATTATATGCAAGACATGTGTGGAAGCTCATAGACTAATATTAGTTGATTTGTGGCTAGGTAAAGAGCCGGTCATTCGGGAGGTGCCAAAACCATAGTTAGTTTGGCATACTTCGGTCGTTTCTCAGGTGAGTGTGTTTGACATGATTATGTTCAATAACATATAACTGTGTTGATGACGTGTTGTTGTAAAGATGGATGTATATCATGCTAATAGATGTTTTAGCTGTGGATATGCATGTATGTTGTGTGTGAAAGTTGGTATCTGCGAAGGGGCTGTGGATTGGGTTACACCGCGAGTACGTTGTGTCGGCTAGCTACCGGTGACAACGAGCGGGGTGTGCTCCCACAGTGACCTAGGATACATAGGATGTGGCAGACGTGCCACTTGCATGTGATTGGTTATATACATGTTGATAGTTGTTATATAATATTGTTGTGTTTTGGATGTTGTTTTAGTTGTATCTTATTGAGCATTTCTATGTCTCACACACTCTTGGTTTTCCTTTGATTGCCAGATAGCAGGTGGTTTTTGGGTGGGTCCACTACCGGTGGTCGTTTTGGAGTTCCTTTTGGGCTGGCCTCGAGTGGCGTAGCTAGCCAAGTTGGTTTGCTCATGGTTGGGCTAATAGTGGTTTGTTTTAAGTTGTGTTAGTGAACTTTGAGAACTTGCACAACATGTTATGTAATTAAGGTTGTCAGTTGTTTGTTGTTTGAGATTGTGGTTTGACTTATACACTTGTATATGTATGTTACAAGACTTCCGCTGTGTTTTAATTCTGAGGTATGTGAGTAGGTTATGCTTGGTTTTGTGTTGGAATGTCACGTGGCCGCACCGACACGGGCCCACACGGGTGCCGTTTCGGGACGGGGCGTGACATCCTGATTGGCAGCTTCGGCACCATTCTCGGCATTTTCTTCTTCACCTTCGGCAACGTTCTCGGGAGCTTCCTCTTCTTCACCATCCTCCTCTTCCTCCAAAGGGAATTCGATCTCGGGGAGTTCAACCGCAGGGACGGCACGGAGAGCAGATTCAGCGGGGACGCTGCCAGTTTCCAATCCGAGCTCGTACCCTTTGGCTATCCCTTTCAAGAAATACACCTCAGCACCTTTCCGAAAGCCTGCGTTCTTGATCTCGGCAACTTGGCCTTGATAGTGCTCAACAATTTTCACTTTGGCCTCCTCGAACCCCACCGAGTGTGCCGTGATCAGAGCTTTCTTATGCGCTTCATCCTTCTCGGACAGCTGTAACCTCAGTTCCCCCATCTGTCTCTTTAACTCATCCAGCTCGGAGATCTGAAGCTTAGCCGCCACCAGCTCATCCTCGATCTCTTTCCTTCTTGAAAGAACCTCCTTGTGCTTTGCTTTCAAAGAGGAATAGTTGGAGGACACACCCACGACTTTCTGGTGATAACCGAGCAAGGACTGGCTGGCCTGAAATGTCATTTAAAGACAGAAGATGAGAGTTGCGCGAAAGACAAGAAAGTAAAATACAGTCTCGGCACAGAGAACATACAAGAGTTAGGTGGGAGAACATATCAACAATGTTGCCTTCGAGATCTGCAGGGACCTGTTTCATATCCTCGGGCAAGCAGACCCCTTGGAGCACGGGGAGAGCGAGCCTCGGGTTTGCTCGGACACTATCTGTCACTAGCACCGATTTCCCTTGCTTGATCTGCGGAGCAAAAATAAAGGGAGCGGGAGCAGAGGCCTCGGCAAGAGTGATTTGGTGGGGAACGTCCTTCTTCGCAAGACTCTTCTCAGATACATTCTTCTCTTTCTGGAGGTCTTTCCCAGAAACCGACCCCGGCACAACTTTTTGTTTCTTCAACTCGGCAGTGTCTGTCTCGGCAGTGCTTGGGGCTCTCTTGGCTTGGGACGGAGTTCCCTTGGCAGTTGATATTACCGTCTTCTTTGGTTTCTTAGACAGCAACAGGCTCGGAAGCTCCCCGAGATCTCCCCCCATCTCTTGTCCTTCTTCAAACTCTTCCTCCAAAGGTTCCCTGACCTTTCCGACGAGCTCCTGAAGATCGGCTTGGTGAAGATTTACCTCAGAATCCAAGCTCTCGTCAACGACCACGACAGATTTCCCTTTGCTCGATCCCCTTTTTCGTTTCCTGCTCGGGCCGGCTTGTTCGGTAGAAGTGTTCTTCTTCCTCTGTTGAGTGGCTCGTAGTTCAATAAGACGTGGGCGTACCGTTCTTCCACAGGAACTTGATACGGGGCACGGATATTGTCGTCGTTCTTAGCTCTCAGGAGCCGAGCAGAAACCGGAGAAACTTCTGCAAAATAAGAGGAGAAAGAGATCAGTACCGGTGAACACGAAACAAATATATGATCGGACTAAAAAGATATGAGTTTAACAAAAATAAACCTATGAAAGTATTTAGCCTTGGAATACGGTAAGGATCATCGTCCTCCGGGCCTAACTCGAAATTCCCTCGAACCTCCACGAAATCGTTGGCCCAGGGGTCAGAGTCTGGCAAATGTTCGATCAGATACGTCTGAGGTTCTTTTGGAGTGCTCCGGAGGGAAAGAAGTCGACGCTCGGACAGGCTGTTCTTGGATACGTTATAAACACCGACCAAGTCAAACAGGTTGAAGGTAAGGTTAAACTTCTCCCTCAGCGTGTGTATCCCGTTTATGATCCGAAACGAATTCATGGCCAAGAATCTCGGGTTTATTTGGTATTCATGAAGAAACTGGCGCAATAGCAGATTAACAGGGAACCGAAGCCCTCCCTCGGTGATCGCTAAGAGGGGAACGGTGATATGGTCCTCGGAAAAGGTGACGTCGCCTTCACGAACTAACCAAATCTCTACATCGTCAGGGATGGAATACTTTTTACAGAAGGCCCGGTACCTCCGAGGGCCTTCAAAGAACTTCAGGTAAATGTTTGGACCTTTTACCGAGTTCTTGACTTTACGTGGGGGGATCTCCTCGGAACCCGCGACTACAGGGTTATCGGTTGGATTCTCGACGGTTTAAAGACCCGGGGATAGGCTCAGAAGAAGGATGTTGGGTTGTGGGCTCGTAGACTGAACCAGAGTTGTTGCCTCTCGGTTGGAAAACCCCTACAATTTGAACATTAGGGAGCCCGACGGAGGCGCCGTTCCCATCCCTATTTCCTCCCGGGTTGGCAGACTCGGTATGATCGCTGCTAATTTCCCCCTGATTCACCGAGCCCTCGCTGCCTGACCTAACGGCTTGGTGAACATTGACGGGGTTAAGGAGGTTGAGCCCCTCGTCTATTGGGCCAATATCAACTGAAGCCATCCCTACGTCAGGGTCGAAAAACGTCTGTCCGAGACGGTATCTATAGCGGTGGTAGCTATGAACGGACGAGTCGGAACTGCTCGTCCTGTTGGAGCTCCCCGAGGAGAAGACGAAGGGCTCCAGGGTTGAAGAACCTGACAAAAGTGCACGGGTGAAAAGCAGTTAGACATGCAACTGATGTTGGTCTAAAGCTCTCGTCTAAATCACTAAGTGCAAAGTAGGCTCGGACAAATTCCGAGCCAAAAACCCAGTTGATCTAGGCACTATTTGTGCTTCTCGGACATCCTAGGCAAGGGAAGGGCTACCGATGGCTCGAGATCTATCTCGGCCAAAGTCCGGACCTCTTGTCTCGGACGACCAACAACATTACGACCTAAAATCTAAGGGTAGAAGGATCGAAAAGTGACTCGAAGAGTCACAGGGGTGGTTCTAGCATTGAACACGATGAACAGTGAACCGTCATATTCAACTGCTCATTACGCAATCCTGGCAAATCACTCAACAAATCGTGAAGAAAACTCTTTCCTAGTGGACAAAAACTCAGCTTAATCGACTAAAAATAGCACAATAAAGATGAAATCCACAATCAAAAGGAGGAAAAGAGAGTTTTTGCAGGGGAATCTATTACCTTAAAGACGCTGGGAAAGATGGCCGCGGTGGTGAAGATGAACAGGCGTGGCGGTCAACGGCTGAGAGACTGGAAGAGCGTGGTGAACAACGACGGAGAAGAGGCTGAGAATCTTGCTTTCGCCGGAGAAGGTGGAATCACAAAAGTTTCACGCGTAGAGAGAGAGAATGAAGAGTAAACGTTTTCTCTCTCTAAACACAAGCTTTTATAGGGGAAGCAGGGGTTTAAATGGCAGCGCGGGAAATAAGGCACTGACAGACGGCGCAGATGAGGTTTTGACACATGGCGTTGATAAGACGGGCGTCCTTGTCGCCTGACAACCCACGCGAGGACGCCTCTTCGGTTACAAAACCGTGATCCATGTGATGCATCCTCGATCAATCAGTGGCCGCCACGTGGTGTAATCCGAAGCGATCCACCACGAGATCTAGACTAGGGCTCGGTTAAAAGAAACACAACGGGAGAAGTTTGCTTTTCTCAGATGAGCTCCACGTTTGTCTCGGGTTAACACAGCGGTCCAAATCTAACATTCAACTCCTTTCTCGGAACAAAGCGCCTCGGAAGAAGTTGAGGGGCTATTGTAGTGGGCCAAAATCTGACAACGTGATTGGGGCTCGGACCAAGAAGCCCAGAGGGCTTTGGGCCCAAACGGATCGCCAGGCCCGCCAGGAGACAAAATGCCATGGGACGGCCAAGTCAGGCCCATTCGAGATTTATCTGTGTCTCGGCCGGTATACCTTATACCGGACGACCCATCCGAGACAGATCATGGCCAGGATGGCTCGGAAGGATGATCCGAGACTCCGATGACGACCTACGTGACGTCACTAGAGGCGGTTAACGCTCGTAACAAACTGGGGAAGGCCCATGTGCATGAGACAGCTGTACCTACGTCAGCATGATGGCATCCGAAACGGTTACACTACGTGTCCGACTGTGATTGGAGGACACAAACATGCGATGCATGCAGATCTGGCTCGTGACGCTCGGTGACGTCATCCGAGCCAGATTGACCGATCTGCCCTTGTACTTGGGTAGCCTATAAATACGAAGCAACGAAGCCCTAAACAGGGGACAACACTTTCTCTCTCTAAACTTGCTCTCTCAATACCTTTCCCCTCTCCGGTCTCTCACTAGATCGTCGGAGTGCCTTCCCTGGCCACACTCCGGCCAGGTTGGGTGCTAACGACGGGTGTTACATGTGCAGGGGCTCCTAAAGAAGGCCATTCATTACCCATTCGCTGCTCGCTCGGGTCAGAACCACTAGAAGAGGCTCAACGGAATTTTGAGGACATCACAATGCATGTTGTCCGATCTGGGCCGTCCGTGTTTGGCAATGGACGGCTCGGATCACATCTTATTCAAACAAATCCGAACCTTCCGCTACCAAACAAATCCGAGCCATCTATTGCCGAGCACGGATGTCCTAGATTGGGGCAACATGGATGTTGTTCCTAAAGGGGCAGCACCATCCCCCAATTGAAACCTGAGGTATTTCTTCGAATCCACTAATTTCTACTCAATTCTTATTACTCCCTCCGTTCAATTTTCATTGCTCTCTATGATTATGCATGTCTTTTTTAAACTTTTGTAGTTTTCAATAAAATCTATTTTATATGCAATAGAGATCTTATTTGATCGGAATTACTTCTATTACATAACATTTTCAAAAACTTTAAAACATTATAAATAAAAAGATACAAACATTTGAAAATTGCACGAATATTTGTAGAGAGCAACTAAAACGGATGGATGGGGTAACTTTCTCCTTATTGACATGCTATAATATCTTGTCAAGTCAATATAATTTTGATTTCCAATGAAAAAAGATTATGACGAGTCCTTCGACAATGGCATGTGATCGGCGCGGGAGGTCCATGGATTGGATGATCATACTCGAGGTCAACTAGTCATTGGTTTCCCATGTAGAAAGATTCTAATGTCATCAATTCTGCCTGGCTTTAAATGTCTTCTATTGACAATTTTTTTTTTTTTTTGTCTTTTTGTGCTACGAAATTGTTTACATTGACAGATTTCGAGGTCAACTCACATAGAACAAGATACCTCTATTTGAAAGAGGGAAAAAAGCTTCGAGAGAGAGAGAGAGAATCACTTCGAAATTCTTTTATGCGTATCCCAAAGCTATACATGAAAGAATGGCCTAGATGAAGTATCACTTCCACGGACAATGTGATGTTTCCGCTCCTTTGTACATAACGTCACTGGGTTTTCGAGTAATGCAGTATATCCTCAATAAATTTGGATAAATACACATACAAAATACACTAACCACCTCCTCCCATACTATACAAACAAATATGCAGAAACCTCCGTTCCGTTATCTTTCCTTCAGTTCCATTGCAAAATCTTTTGATGTCATCATGTTTGTCTCTGGGTGCCAAAAATACCCCAAGATCATCATTTCTTTTTTGCTTTGATAACTCGATGTCTGGGCCAGCTTGCGTGCTCCTCATCTAATTCCGACGCTCTGAAGGTTACGATCGACCTGGTTTTTGTTTGGGTAAATCACCTAGACACCTCCTGAACTACACCTCTTTTACCCAGACAGCCCCTACACTAAATTAACCTACGACGACACCCCCTCATCTATTTATCGTTGTCCCCTACACCCCTTCTATTAGCATTCCGTCCACTTCCGTTAATAAATGTAATTTTCTTTCCAATATTGCCCTCCCTTACATTTTGGTGAGGTCTTCATTTCGGTATTAGTGAATCTGCCATTAAAATGGATTTTAAGCTACGAGTCTCGATTTCCCGGGGATCTCTGAGCATCAAACGAAGAATCAATGAAAAGACACTGAATCGAAAAGATAAATTGTAGAGCAGACACTCCCTCTCTCGTTCTTCTGGTTCACAAAATCGTTGTTCCCCCAAATCAAAACCCACTCCGATTGCCCCAAATAAAAAACAACCAACATATTTAACACCTCTACCCGACTAACTAAATCCCATTGTTGATTTCACATCCACTGATTTGCGGTAAATACTACCAATTGTGCGTGTGGAATTCGTGTTAAGCAGTATAGATATAAGTGGGCAATAGTTAGTAGAAGTGGAAATATGTAAAAGTACAACTGATTTTTTTGGGTAAGGAAAAGTACAATTGATTATCACGTCAATCTCATAGATCTAGCATACCAATCACAACAGTTGGTTGAAAATCAATGTTCTGCTATGTACAAACATGAACTATTAGCTCTAGACCAAAATCCAATTGTTTTCCCCTCCCTCAATCTGCAACATGGGGGTGTATTCCAGAGAGAGAATTTCAGAGGTTTCAAGCTACTAGAGTTCGCTGAAGGACAGATAAGGTCCGGCGAGGTTTGCTAGTAGTCCGGCGAGGTTCCTTGGTCGTCGGCTTGTGCGTTTGTGATAAAATGGGTTTGAAATCGAGGGTTTTGAGGGGGTTAAGGGCTGATTGAGGGGCATAAAGGTCTTTCAATCGTCTTTTTTAATGGAGTGAAGGCTAATTGAGTTTTAAATAGTTGTGGAGGTGTCGTCGTAGGTTAATTTAGTACAGGGGGTGTCTGGGTAAAAGAGGTATAGTTCAGGGGGTGTCTAGGTGATTTACCCTTTTTGTTTTGATAACCTGTAGTCTAGGCAAGCTTGCGTGCACCTCGACTAATTCCGAAGCATTGAAAGTAACAACCGGGCATGACTCCCAGTGACCCACTGGTTTGGGATGGTTGACCTCCGTGTGATTGAAACATGTGATCTCATGGTGAAGCACTTATTGCTTTCTCATTCCTATTCTGCCAACCCCTTGCGGTTGCCCCAAGATCATCATGAACACATTAGAATAATTTTGTACAGTATTTTTCGTGCTATTAATACTGTTGTAAAAGCAAGAAAAGATTCTAGAAGAACTATAAACAGGAAAAAAATGTAAAAGAGGATCTACTCTCTCTTATTATTGGGAAAAAAAATGTTAAAATTCTCCTTGCCATAATAATAGACTATATAAAATATAAAGTTGTCTAAGCACCGCAATAATCCCTTATTTTGTAGATAGATTACGTGCGGAAAATGTGAGTAATACATCTTGTTATAAATTTATACTAAAAGCCATGTTTTTATGCAATGGATTAATATATAGTAAATTATTAATCATTTTCATCCCTTTTTGATGAAAAACTTTTACTGGTAATGTTTGCATAAACATTATTATATTTTGTGCATGTGTCTTTTATGCTAAATAGTAGATGATTCTGTGTGTAGAGTACGACTTATACACAAAAGATTGGATCATCGGTTCTTGTGGAATATAAGTTTTTGGTTCGTAGTCTTAAATGGAATTTGACACACCGTCAGTAGGATTGTAGCACAATGTTTTAGTAGGTTTGTCGTGACTATAGAGAATGGTTCTAGTTCCAACTTATTTTGCTAGTACACTTTGTCTGTATTGAACATGACCGCTTTAAGGTAATTGTGTAAAAACTGATATTTTAAGACAATTAGAACCTTATAGTTATTATGAATTCTTATGCCCTTAATCCATAGATAATTAATAGGTATATACTGTAGACACCCTAAGTTAGCTCGGTAGATATTCAAGTACTGCTGCAAGCAGGCCCCCGATGATGAAAGCGACACCCGAATGCTTTGGGTGGACTCACGTGGACTGTAAAACCTTTGTGAGGATTTGGCAACCTAAACCACAAACCTTCTTAGCTCGGCCAAAATACCGGTCGGCGCTCTCATTAATCGGCCGGTAAATCTGTTGCAAACAAAAAACCCCCAGTCAAGTACATCAATCGGCCGATAAATCCTTTGGTCAGATGGTGTAGATACCCCATTTTGGCTCTGCAAGTAAGTAAGCTCCTCACATGGGGTTGTCCCGATGATTATACATATTTCCTTTTCTGCTAGGATTGTGTTGAATAAGGTCTTCGTTTCGTGCGCTGAAAACAGAGACTGAATGAGAACTTAGCCAAGTACCAAACCTCCATTAAGTCTGGGTCTGCTCCCAACACTCATATGTAGCCTTAACCTGAACCAAGCTTTCAGAAGACACTTGCCAACATTCCTCAAAATACTTGTCAACATTCCAGAATATCGATCGACTAGCCAAAATATCGGCCGCCATTCTAACCTCATCATCTGATGAGCCATACCGGTCCAAACCGTTGACCCTTGGTCAAACACCGGGCTGACTTTCAACTTCCTGCGAAAAGTTCCAGAATCATAGACTCTGGAAAAAAGTTCCATCTTTGATCTTACGCAGTTTGTAGCGATTAGGGTTTTACCCTAGTCCGCAGCCAAAAGATTTTGTGGAAGATTTTGCAAAGATTTCATCACAAACGATTCTCTTTCCATCTCGGGTCCATCCCTGAGCCTATAAATTGAGCCCCCCGTTTCATCTTTATAGACACCTCAAAATATACAGAAAATACACCGAACGCTAGGATAACACGTTCCCATACACTGAAGCTCTGTCGAAATACTCTTATAACTCCCGCAGTTTCGCTCTTAAAGCCCGAAATTTGACGCAAACAGCTCCAAACCCAAGTTCTCATCCAGTTTTGGTCCGAAAGCCGAAACGAAGCTCCGCGCGCACCAATCTACTCCAGCAGCAAGCAAATCGCGTCAACGCACAATTGCAAACAGACTCTGAGGGACACAAGGTCATAACAAGAGCAGTTGGCCTGCATCGGTTAGCCTACTTTTCACTTCTATAGCGTTTCTACACAGACAACACCTTTCGGTGTACATCAAGGAAGCATGGCCGGCATAACGAATGTCGGTCGTGATTTATTGTATATCGGCCGGTGTTTCAAAACATCGGTTGACGTTCTAAGTGTCGGCCCAATAGGTTCAACAACAAAATCTCCTTGTTTGTCTGTTATTGTTTCTGTACATGTATTTATTGCTTTCATCACCCATAAATGCTAAACCACATAAAATTAGTATGTGCTAAAGAAATGGCAAACAAAGTGATTTTGGTCAAACAAAGTAAAGGCCAGTCTTAAGATCGGCCGGAGAGGGGTGCCTGACACCTTCCCCTTGCCGTACCATTGGCTCTTGAATCTACGACTAGAATCTCTGGTTAGGCATTTTCTTGGTTTAGCCTAATCCAATTGGCAACTCTAAACGGTTGAAGATGCTACGCAATGGGCACCGTGGATTATCAAGTAGGTGTTGCGCAATGAGCACCATGGTTGGATGCAACGAAGTCTTAAACATGTCAATAGATTCAAAAGCAATCAACACATGCCACACGAATCTGGCCAACCCCACATACATAATCACTGTGTGGAGACAGGTCAACCATGCGCCGCCACATTTCTGTCACAGTATGGGATAACGGCACCGTCGCGGGGCGGACTGTCCACAGTTTTGGAGACTCCGCTGGGGAAATAATGAGCCAAGACTTGAAAAGTTTGACCAAAATCACATCATTTGCCTGCCTATACCTTCATACATTTGCATAAGCCACGCTTGGGCCAACTAAAATCCCGGCCAATTACCGCAGAGGGGCTGTGTCACAGGCTATGTCAGAAGGTCAAACTAACCCCACCATCTAGTACCTTCGGGTTTATTAATAGAAGGATCACCATGCAGTACCCTCGAAGTATATCGTTGGTCTGTCCTGACAATAGTGTCCCCTTTGAGACTTCCTAAAACCTTTTGCATACATAGAAAACCATAGAACATTCCAAACTAGGACAGGACCTACAAGGCAGGGGTTATGTGCGCACTTACTTCTTTTACCTTAACCCATTTACTACCATATAGTTTGATTTAGCGTCTTCCTTGCTACACTGCATTGTATATCCCTTGTAATTGCCCAACACCGGGGTCTGATTTTGGGTATGTTACACAGGTAACATAGGTAAAAAGAATGAGCAAATCCCAGTTACCTATTACTACAATACTCGCAGCGCTGATAAATAGAACATCCAAGCACCGTCTCCAACAGTCTCCAAGAGAAAGTCCTTAACACCTTCTCCACCTACAACAATGTCAGGCCCACCAAAAATTGTCGAGGAACAACTCGCCAACATAAGGAACTTGTACAAAGACCTGTTCACCCTGTTTGAGGAGTTACACGATGCCAAGCCATCCCTGTGGCCTTAAAAGGTCAGAGAGGACGAACCTGAGAATAGCGTGGTGGGGGAGAAAAACTTGGAAAAACTGGTCGAAGATATCAGGCAAGTCTTGGTACAATCTCAGTTGGTCAGGACCACATTGACTTTGACGGCCTTTGTTTGTTCCCTGGATTCAAACTTCCGAACAAGTTTAAAATGTCGGCCATAAAGGAGTTCGATGGAATTGGAAATCCCAGGAGACATGTGCGTTTGGTCATCACCACATTGAAGCCTATGGACTTGTGTGATGAGATGATCACTCAGCTTTTTCAGAGGACCCTCATAGGCAATGCACTTGACTGGCTTCTAGCCCTTAATTTTACCAAGATCACTAGCTAGAAAGACATTGTCCAGGCCTTTATTGCTCAATATGCATACGATGTGCACATAGAAGTGACCACTCGGGATTTGGAAATGACCAAGAAGGAGCCCAAGGAGGGTTTTATTCCATTCCTTACCCGTTGGAGAGAAAAGGCAGCCAAGCTGAAAGTTTGCCTGTCGAAAGAAGACCAAGTCCGCATGGTCGTCAAAAACCTACAACACAATACCTAAAACATGTCTACCTGCAACCCATCACCACCTTCAAGCAACTCCGAGCTACCAGACTTTAAGTAGTGGATGGCATAAACCTTGGCCTCCTCAATAAGGGAGAAATACCCCAGCCAAAAAAGCCTTACACAAGTCGAACCAATGCAGCTAACACCGTAAGCTCCGTAAAAACCATCATTCCACAAAACTCCTTCCAAAACGCCTGTTACGCACCCAACACTGCCTTCATGCCAAATACCAACTACCCTCCAAACACATCCTGATACCCAACTCTCCCTTGTCGAGAGTTTCACCCCTTCTACATATCATACTCTCAGGCTCTAGCCACTTTAATTGGACAAGGACACCTCATATCTCTTGAAGGTTAGCCACCTCGCCAGCTGTATAGTGCCAGCGTTGATCTACAAAACCTGTGCCTTCCACCAGCAACCTGGCCATGACACCAACCAGTGTATCCACCTTAAACATGACATCCAAGACTTGATTGACAACCACATCATCAAAGGGTCCATGCTTGGACCGGTTCAATTTTCAGCTTTCTGGTTCTGGGAATATGCAAGCGTGGGGAAACCCCTTCTCCGCTCCAGCTTGCGCAATGCGTTCCCTAGAGCATCCCTCTGGTACAAGGCCAACTTCAATAGGGCAAGTAACAATTTTATCGGCTTAAGAACTACTTTGGACCGCCTAACTGAGACTTGGGTCACTTGGGGACCGTATGTTGAGTCACTTGGTCCAAATCCGGATGTATTCACTTGAGCTCTCACTCTATCTAAGAGGAGGGTTTGTCCGGCTTGATCACCTAGGAGAGGTATATGGGCGAGAGATGTTCTTGTCAGACTGTAGGTCTCCTTCTATTCCATCGGCGATTACCTTTGGGCTTGTTTATTCTTTGTCTCATTTTTCTCGTCGATTTGGTATTCCCCTGGAGGCAAGGTCTCTCCTAACTTCTTTCAGTCAGAGGAGGCTTATGGAAATTGGCATGAGGAAGTTTCTATAGGTGTGTTATCTTTTTCTTCCTTAGAGGCTATCCGAATGGCTTCTCTAAGGAAGATGTATGAGGAGGCAGTTGCTCAGGGTGACCATCTTGAGGCGACACTGGTAAACCCTACTCGTATTCTTTATGCTCTGTTGTTTCTTCATTCCATATATACTTGTTTTGACTCCTCTGTGCTTGTGCAAGTGTCGGAGCAAAACTGTAGCTTTAGCCAATTCGAGCTGAACCTTTCGGATGATAAGTTCTTCTTTTGATGATTGAGCGTTTATTCTGCAGTTCTTTTTAGTAGGACAAGAGTTGCACACACACACACACACATATATATATGGAGAGGATCCGAACGCCCTGATTTTTAAAAAAATCCAAACTCCCATTGTGGGCCGTTGAGATCCAACGGCAGGAGAGAGAGAGATACGTTGGTTTGAAATCTCACGGGTCTAAACGGGTTAAAACACACACGGGTCGTCTTTCATGGGTTATATCTGTTCGCTGGTCATAACCTCAACCCCCTTTTTATGATTCTGATAACACGAGAGAGAGAGAGAGAGAGAGAGAGAGAGAGACGATAGAGACGAAGGAGAAGAAAATCATAGAAGAAGAAGAAGAAGAAGAAGTCAAGGATTTTTTGTCTCGATTTTGACCCCCAAGGTACGTATCTCTCTCTCTCCCTCTCCCTCTCTGGTTTGATTTCGAAGAAACTGGAACTTTATGGTTCCGAAATCACATTCTAGGGTTAATCAAAGATCAAACCCCCTTTAATCTTGAGTTTGTATCAATCAGATCTCTTGTTTTCTTTTTTTTTTTTTTTTTCCTTTAAATTTGTATGGGGTTTCTTGCTTTTCCAGATAAGACTACTACTTGTTTTAGATTCTGGCCAGCAAGCTTCAAACTTTCTGTATTGGGTATTTCAATTCAAGTGTGAATGTGGCTTCCATAAGTTGTTTCATTTGATTTTCTTAGTTCTGTTGACATGCCTACACTTTAAGATATATGGTACAATGGAACCTGGAGGCTGAAAATAGTTACAATTGAATGTTCTTCCATGTTTGTTGGCTAAATCTGGAAATAGTTACAAGCAGTTCACTAGAAAATCCCAGAATGTATAAATAGGTGAAATTCACTAGGAGTATTCTATTGATTTCCTATAAATAGAAAATCTCGGCCTCTGCCTTATATCCTTCCATGCTCTTTTTTCTATTGATTTTCTTGAAGAAACTGGAGTTTTGTTACCTGCCATATGAGGCATGCTCACCACAGCAAATCTTCGACAGTCTCCTTCCATGCTCTTTTTCTATTGATTTTCTTGTTAGTGGATTTATCCGAACATTTTCTACTGTTGACTTTTCTGCATTTCAATTCTCTTATAGGATGTTGATGATGCCGAGGACAACGAGGAAGCGGCTGAGGTGATGGAGGAGGATAAGAATATGAAGCGTCCAACCAAGAAGCCCAAGAAAGACGAAAGGAGATCGTAGCGACACTTAAGGTTTTCAGCTTAGCATAGCCGATGATGATTATGTTCGGCTCATGCCTCTTTTGTAAAACATTGTGTTTGTGTCGGCCAAACTCGCAGATGCCATATTTTTTATTCTGCTTGTTCTGGTTTGTAAAAACTTTTGTTTCGATTACAATGAGTGACTCGGCGTAAGTCTAAATTACATATTGAAGAGCTGGTTTATTCCCTTTTTTTTCTGTGACTGTTGAATGAGACGCTATGACGTCGGGGTAGATCGAAACAAAGGAAACTCTGTCGTTATTAGCTAATACTATGACTATTCCTTTTCTTTTCTTTTTTGCTTACTGAAATGGTTATTGCTGAGGCTGCCATTCTGTTTTGAATGATTCTGGTGCATCAAGAGAGAAGTCTGCATTTCTCTTGAACAAGAGGAAGAATGAGGACATTTGGATTCGATTAAATAAATTGTGACCATGGCTTTTCCTGTCAACTTCTGCTACAAGGCTTGTGTTTGGCTAAGTTTTCTGATTCAATGTCCAAATCCAGATGTTAAGCAAATGCACGGTGCATAACAAGGCTTTTCATTTTGTAGATTACACAAGAAAAAATCTGCAATCTAATTTCGTGCAAATTTAATGGAAACAACCCATTTTAAGCAACATCATGATGATTTTTGTTTTTTAGATTTTTTCTACCTAAACCGTACAAGGAAAAACAAACAAATATAAAAGAGAGCATGCAAGTCTACAAAAGAATGCTCCATTTCAGTTATCCTGTTGTCCAAATCTGCTCCCTTATCAAATTGATCCAGCAGATTAAGTACTTTAACCCACATAAATGTAAGCACAAAGGAACAGAATGAAAGAACAAGCTTTGTAATTGAATATGGAGAAGGTACTTCTATAATTTAACAGAGAAAATTTAGATCCTTTTCTGCAAATTAAAAAACAGGTTACTTGATAACTTAGAACTACAAAATTCATCAAGCTGCTCAAACAAAATTTCTTCATCTCCATCTCCGCATGTCCCCATCTTCATCTCCATCTCCTTCATCATTCACCGTAAAAAATAAGAACTAAATGTGTCAAGAAGCAAGAAGCAAACATGTCCTTCATCAAGGTTCCTGCAATTAGACCTTCAGTCAAGTCAACTAGTACACCGCTTCTGAAATCAACACAAAAATAAAATAACAAACCTTGCATAAGTGGCAAATTATTAGATTTACAAAGTAGAACACGTTTTTGAATACTTTCCAGTACAAAAGAACTCTAATTCAAGTTAGGAGGAACAGTAAAACCCTCACATGGGCCCATCATATATAGCCTCTGATGAAGCAATTTCTGCCACTCCTCGATCAATGACCTGCAAAACAAATACAAGCTTGGGACAGTGGTGTGGTGTTGGTCGAATGGCCTCTGATGCCTAAGTCAGTAGGTTATTGGTAGTAGATTTGGATGTAAATGGTGGGTGCATCTAGTAACGTGCCTCTCCCAGGTTTCATCGATAGCTTTTATAGGCATTCGGTGTAGCAGAGTCCCAGTGGGACTTGGAGTCGTAATCCCTGGTGGTTGGAGTTTATCTCATTGAGTCCTTGCTTACAAGGGCGCTTATTTGAGATAAACATTAAATCCTCATCCTTCTGACTCCGGATTAGTCCCCTAAACCCCTTGGGGTTATTCACTTGATGGAAAGATTTATCAAGATTAGGTTTGAGGAGACTCACCTTGCTCTGCTAAACAGCTCGGCTTCCTCAGAGTCCGAGCTGTGTTTTCCTCCGAGCAGACCTCTTGGCCTGAGCTGAGGAGGAGGTCAGCTCGGACCCAACAGCTACTCCTCAGTTTCTGAGAACCTAATCGGATAAGGTCAGGAAAAGTTTTTGAACGTTTTGGCAGTTACCTTTTTCATCGTGCTTCGTGTGCATTAAATGCGGGCTTCAGGGGTCATGTCATGGGACAGGTGGCTTCATCACCAACGTTAGTCGTGCCTCCTACTGGACGCTCAGGATTATTCCATCAAAAGTGAATGAAAAACCTTTGGCTCTTTATTTTTGATACGTTGAAAACTTCTGCATCTTCTCCAACTCCTACCCAGGCAATTCGAAGCAAAAACCCTAACACTTCTTCTCGCTTAGAGTTCTTCATCCTAGGTACGTCCCTTCATCTCCGCCTCTACATTTTATGTACTTTGATCTTTCTGGGGAGCTTGTGGACCTTGTAAATCCGATCGACCCAGAATGGCCTACTTCTAGTTACTTCCCTTACATTAGAATTTTGTACTACCTCGTTAGGCATTATCATTCCCCTAGTATTCTCGAGTTCGTTCCTTCTTCTTTCCTCCAACACGATATTATGAAAGAGTACATTTATGCCATTTACCAGGACTATGGTTTTCTTTGCGCCACATCCATGGAATAGGATGAAGTAGAAAACGAGCCCAACCTCGAAACAAACATTGAACCCAACCTTTTTATAGATTTGTGTGACGAGGAAACAGACAACGATTGCCCGCTGTTGATAGGTAGAGGTGGTAGAGCCCTTGTCACTGCCCTGAACCCCCCACTCATTCCTTCACTTCTCGAAGACCAATATATCGCTCAATTAGAGCAGTATTCTGCTAATTTCTTCAAGTCTCTGTCACTAGGGGAGATTTAGAGGCCCTTCGAGATAGGTATTAGATTCCCTAGTCCATCACTCTAAGACCTCCCTCTGAAACTGAGCGTGCTTGCTCGTATGTGAGAGAGGAGGTCTGTTTATACATGGGATCCTTTGAAGGGGGGCTTCACTTACCTTTCCCATGTATCGTTAAGGAGGTATTAGAATTCTTTGGTCTAGCTCTTGCTCAAATTGCTCCCAATTCATGGCGGCATCTAATTGGCTACGTTGTGCTGTGGCAAGCCATGTCAGACGGAACCACCCCCTTTTCAGTTGAAGCTTTTGTACATCTTTACCAAATGAGAAACTCCCCGGCCTCAATTGGTGGTGGTATTTCACGGAGAGGAATGCCAAAAGCCCCATCCTACCAGGAGTCCTGACCTCCAACAGAGATTGGAAAGATAAGCCCTCCTTTGTAGGAGGGTCAGGATGGGAGTTTTTGGAGTGGGATGAGCCCAAATCCCCCAGAATTCATAGGTGATGGGGAGTTCCTACTCCTGAATGTAAGATTTTGTTGCTTAATTAGACCTGTGTTCATTATCTTTTATTGTATCTTGCTCAATTAGTTGCTTTTTCTTGTAGGCCGAGGAAAATTTAGCATCAGCAAGGAGAAGGCAGAGGAAGTTGCCAAAGCCCGAGCTTACGAGTTCCACTCAATCCAATTGCTCATCACTGCCGAGAACCTTGCCCTTTATCTCCTCGGACCCGAAGTTGGAAGTAAAGCTCTAGCTTTAGAAAGAGGTATTACGGTTTCTTGCACTTATGGACTTTTGACTTTCCTCTTATTTTTCTCTTTCCCATCTTCTAGCTGAAACCGGTGACGAGATGGCCGGGAGAAGGATCAACAAGTCTTACTTGCTGAGCTCCAAGCCCAGAAGGCAGCAGCTCTTGCTGAAACCTCGAGGAGAAGGAGGAATACTCCCCAGGTGGATGTTAAGTCTTTCATAGACTCTGGGGTTACTAACCCAGCCAACAAGGAGAAAGAAAAGAATGAGAGAGTGAGAGAGAGAGAGAGAGAGAGAGAGAGAGAGAGAGAGAAAAGAGGAGGAGTTGAGGAAGAAGAGTGAGGACGAGAGGGCTGCAAAGAGGCAGAAACAAGTTGAAGGCTCAAGTCCCCCATCTATCCCCCTGCAGCAACATGACGATGGTCCCTCCATTCTGCTCGACAGGAAGTTCTTCTTGGAGAAGATAAAGTGCCTCTTCTACCCTGCTGATGACCAGGTCCTGGGTGGTTCAGACACCCAGACTCTTGGTACCGAGCTCTCTATTGACCTCGGTCAGGTAACTATTTCCTGTTTTGTTTTGTAGAGGCTTTGATAAGTTAGATCTTTCTTGATTTGATAAATTTTTGCCTCTCTTTTCCTTTTCATGTAGGCCATGGTTCGAGCTCTCCACCTCACCAAGCACTATGCCAACGTTGCTGCTCAAAGGGAACAACTTCTGACAACTCAAGAGAACCACGTTGCTGAGAATAGGAGGTTGTCCGGCAAGTTAGGCTCAACCAAGACGGTAAGGCTTAAAGCTGAAGGCTAGCGCAATGAAGCTCTGAGATAGGTGGGAGCCTTGAGAAGTAGGTTGAAGCTAGAAAAACTCAGCTCGGTGCTATTCAGAAGGAGAAGGAAGAGCTCGAATAGAAGAACGCTGAGCTCTCTGAGAAGATGAAGGACGCTCGTCGTCAGGCAATCAAAGATTTCTTGTCCTCAGATGAATTCAGGAAGATGTCAACGACGTGGTTCTATGAAGGATTCGTTAAGTGCAAACTCATTTGCCCTAAAGATTTTCCTTCTGTCAACTTTGCTGCAATTGAACCTGAAGATGACACAGCCTTCGTGGCTGACGGTGGTGACAATGGTCAGGAAGATGATACTGCTTCTACTCTAGCGATTAAAGATCCACAGGGCCAGGACCTTGGAGGGAAACCTCAGACTGGTCCTATGGAAGGCCAGACTTTAAATCTTTCTCCTGATGTGACCATGTGAGCCCATAAGAGACAGCTCATCCTGAGAAGGCTTAGTGTCAGAATGTTTCATTTTGATCTCCTGTGAATTTGTTTTGTTTTAAAACTCTGTCTGTTTATGATTCTGGTAACAGTTGAAGTTGTGTTGTTTCAAACTCATGTTAACTTTGGTATTACCTAAATTTTGTAGATTTTGCTGCTATTACTTCCATTCTTTTAACACTGCAGTATTGGATGAGCATGAGCATGAGCTCTCTTTCTTGATGAGCTTCTGCTATTTTGTTTTGCCTTGATCCTACTCCCCACTCCCCTAAGTGTAAGGTTGTTCGCAACAACATTGCACTTATGTTGGGTAAGGTTAAAGTTTTGACTCCCCTAAGTATGTTGGGGACATAGTTCCAACTATGTGTACGAGATGAGCTCTATGCTGAGCTCTTAGGATTACCTTGTGGCTACTTTAGCATGCCTTTTTGTATATACAAGAACTGTGCATGCTTTTTAATTTTGCACTTGCACATTCTGTATGCCTTAGCATTTAATTTTTTGCCTTAGCAAAATTTTCTCAAAAGGCGTATTCCTTTTGAGATGCCCAGCCTATGTGTAAGGTCGGCTTTAATTTTAGTCCCAAGCTCGTATTGGACTCCAGATTCGTAGACTGGGCCGAGTTGGGCTTCTGGCCACTACCTCGGACTTAGCTTTTCAGACTTTTTGTGTTTAAAGGCTGAACCAGTTGGGATGGTCAGTCCACTTCCTGGAATTAATTTCATCGAGCTGATTTCTTGTGACCATTGCTCAATTATCACATTTTTATATAAAGCTGAGCTTATGCACAAAATATAAATAAATGGCGTAATTCTTATTGCATACTTCTTATAGATGCAAAGCTAGAGGTAAAAGTTTAAAAACAACTTACAGTTGCTAAGAGTTATTTAATAAGTAAAAACCCTGAATGAAAAATTGTTCATCAAACTTAAATGCAATTTTAATAAATCAGACATAATACTTCTTGAGGTGTTCTGCGTTCCAGGAGTTTGGCACCTCCTTTCCCTTCATCGTGGCAAGCCTATAAGCTCCATCCTTTGAATGCCTTAATATCTTGTAAGGCCCTTCCCAGTTTGGCCCCAGCTTTCCAACCTTTTTCCCCGTGGGGTCAACCTTGCGAAGAACAAGGTTGTCGGATTGGAAATTCCTTGGCTTGACCTAAGCATCATAGTACTTAGTTACCCTTTGCTGGTACACCGCTACTTTGGCAGGAGCTGCATCACCCTTCTCTTCAAACAAATCAAGCTCGGTTCTGAGGTCTTCTTCATTCTCTTGTTGATTGAATGAGGTCGTGCGATAGTTGAGAAGTTCCACTTGAATGGGGACTACAGCCTCTGCTCCGAAAGCCAAGGAATATGGGGTTTCTCCTGTTGCTCTCCTTGGTGTTGTTTGATACGCCCAAAGGACCGAATGCAGTTCTTCTGGCCAAGCTCCCTTCGCTACTCTCAACCTCTTTTTGATCCCCTTCTTTATCTCCCTATTCGTCACCTCGGCTTGCCCATTTGCTCTTGGGTGAGCCTTTGAGGTATAATGCACATGTATTCCCTTGGAATTATAGTACTCCCTGAATTCTGCACTGTCGAATTGTTTACCCAGGTCAGCTACAAACACCCTGGGTAATCCAAACCTGCAAATAATATTCTTCCAGATGAAGTCAGTGACGGCTTCCGTCGTGATCTTGGCTAATGATTTTGCTTCCGCCCATTTCGTAAAATAGTCTACGGCCACGACGGCGTGCTGAATTTGACTCTTTCCCTTGGAAAGTGAGCCAATCAGAACCAATCCCCATTGGGAGAAAGGCCATGGACCTCTCATTGGGGTTAGGAAAGTGGGCTGTTTGTGCGATATATTGCCAAACTTTTGACACTTATCACACTTCTTCACCATCTCCATGCAGTGGTGTTGCATGGTAGGCCAATAGTAGCCTAATCTGATCAGCTTGTATGCCAATGTTCGCCCTCCATGATGACCTCCGCGAATTCCTTCATGGACCTCAACCATTGCCTGCTCGACCTCAGTTGAAACCAAACATCTCAAATACGGAAGGGTAAAGCTTTTTCTGTACAACACATCTCCCATCAGAGCATACCTTGAAGCTTTGATTCTCAGCTTTCTAGCTTGGTTTTTATCGCTCGGGACTTCGCCATCAGAGATATATTTGACTATGGGATAGCCCAAGTCCCATCATACTCCACAATCTACACTTCATCAACAGGTATTGCAATACTTGGGGCATCCAAGTAATGCACCATCACACCACTTGGTATCATGTTTTCGTTGGCCGTAGCCAACCTGCCTAGCTGATTTGCTTCCACATTCTCCTCCCTTGGGACTTGTGAGATGTTGAACACTTGGAAACCCTTGATCAGCTCTTTCACAAATTTTAAATACTTTCCCATGCTTTCTTCTTTGGCTTTGTACTCCCTGTTAACCTATCGAACAACAAGTTGTGAGTCACTTATGACTGCTAAGGATTTGGCCCCAATGGCTCTGGCGAGCTGCAATCCTGTTATCAAGGCTTCATATTCTGCTTGGTTGTTGGTCGTCTGGAATATGAATCTGAGGGCATATTTAAACTTTTTCCCTTTTGGGTCTGTAATACCAGTTCTGCTCTGCTTCCTATTTTAGTCCTTGACCCGTTGACGAGCAGAAGCCATGGCTTTTGCTCTTCTTTGCCAGGCTGATCTGGTTCCAAGTAAGTGTACTCCACCACAAAATCCTCCAAAACTTGGCCTTTAATAGCTGTTCTTGGCTGGTAAGTGCTATCAAATTCTCCGAGCACTACTGACCATTGAATCAGATGACCTGATGTTTCTGGGTTGTGCAGAGCTCTCCGTAATAGTTGGTCAGTTAAAACCTTGACTGAATGGGCTTGAAAATAAGGTCTCAATCTTTTCGCTACCGTTACCACTGCAAACGCCATCTTCTCAATCCTTGGATATCTCGTTTCAGGCCTTTAAGAGCTCGGCTTGTGTAATATATGGGGTGTTGGACTCCGTTTTCCTCTCTGATTAAAACCAAGCTGACTGCGTGTGGTGACACAGCAGCGTAAAAAAATAGATCTTCTTCGAGCTTGGTCCTACTTAGCAGAGGTGGTGACTGCAGGTATTCTTTGAGTTCTTTGAAAGCTTTCTCTCCTTCTCTTGTCCATTCAAAGGCCTTCTTTAAAATTTTGAAGAATGGTTGACACTTGTCAGCTGACTTGGACACAAAGCGGCTTAGGGCGGCTACACATCCTGTTAGCTTCTGAACTTCTTTCGTTGACTTCGGTGAGCGCATTTCTAGTATAGCCCTGATCTTTTTCGGGTTGGCTTCTATCCCCCTGTGAGAAACCATAAAGCTCAAAAATTTCCCAGAGGCCACCCCGAATGCACACTTCGAGGGATTTAGCTTCATTCTGTACCTTCTGAGCACATCAAATGCTTCCTGTCGATCATCCTTATGCTTGTTCCGATCTGTGCTTTTTACCAACATGTCATCTACATATACCTCTAAATTCCTGTCGATCTGAGCTTTAAACATCTGGTTGACCAGCCTCTGGTAAGTTGCTCCTGCGTTTTTAAGCCCAAATGGCATAACTTTGTAGCAGTAAAATCCTCGGTTGGTGATGATTGCGGTCTTCTTTTCATCATCCTCATACATCTGAATTTGATTATATCCTGAAAAGGCATCCATGAAGCTTAAGAGCTCATGACCAGCTGTGGAGTCCACCAACTAATCTATTCCTGGGAGAGGAAAGCTGTCCTTTGGACATGCTTTATTAAGATCGATAAAGTCGACACACATTCTCCAATTGCCATAGCCTTTCTTTACCATCACCACGTTGGCCAACCAATCTGGGTAGTAGACTTTTCAAATTGACTTTGCTTTAATCAACTTCTCAACCTCCTCTGCTGCAGCTTTATTCCTCTCTAGTGTAAAAGTTCTTTTCTTTTGTTTCACAGGTCGGTCATCTGGGTCTACCATAAACCTTTGAGATATGATCCTTGGATCAATTCCAAGAATGTCATCATGCGACCACGCAAAGACATCCTTGTTTTCTCGTAGGAACTCCAACAATTTCAACCTTGCTTGAGGTTCCAAGGCCATGTCGAGCTTAATTACTCACTCAGGTCGTCCTGGATCCAATTCTGCTTCTACGAAATCTTCAACTGGTTCTCCTTGGACAAGCTTGTCTTCATCATGTACATCGACACTTTCACCTGAATAAATTTCAATGGGGGTATCCTATGAGTTATTCAGAGTGCAATTATAGCATTCCCGAGCTGTTTTCTGGCTTCCTCTTACTTCTGCAATGCTTTCTCCCTCAGGAAATTTCATCTTCAAGTGATAGGTCGATACTACTGCTCCTATCTGATTTAGGAGTGACCTCCCAACTATCAGATTATAGGCTACTAGTCTGTCCACCACCAGGAAATAAACCATGCAAGTCACTGAATTCCCCTCTGGCCCAACCGTAACTGTAAGTGCAATTCTGCCCTTGGGCAGGATGGGTTTCCCAGAGAATCCCATAAGGGTTGATTTCACCGGCCTTAGCTGTCCCATTTCTATTTCGAGCTATAGGAATGAGGAGAAATACAAGATATCTACCGAGCTCTCGGTATCTACCAATATTATTTTTATTCTGTAGTTAGCCACAATCATGCTAATTACGAGTGGGTCATCATGTGGGTAGCTTATCCCCTCCTCGTCTTCTTCCGAAAAGATAATACGTGGTCATCCCAGCTTGGCTACCTTGCTTGGTCTTTCAACAAGATTAACCTCTGCGGCTCTTCCGAACCTCTGCGGGCTCTTCCGAACGAAGCTTCCGCAGGTGAGCCTTTCTTGCTCTATTTGAATCTCCTACAACACCCGGTCCTCCATGGACAACAACTATTTCCCCAATTGGAATATTCTGGATCTGCTCCTTGTTCTGGTCATTCTTGGGGCGCTCCTGCTTCCTTGGTGGTTTCTGATTTTTCACAAATCGTCTCAGACGACCTCTTTGAATTAGCCCTTCAATCTGCTGCTTTAAGTCGATACAGTCATCAGTTGTGTGACCATGGTGACGATGAAATCTGCACCACTTATCCTTTGACCTCTTGCTTGGATCAGATCGTAACTTCCTCGACCATTTGAGGTCGGGATCTTCATGCAGGTCATCCAAAATCTGCTTTGTCATGGCAACGAGTGGTGTAAACTGCTGATACTTCTCTAAAGGGCCTCCTTTTTTTGCCGAGCTCCTCTCATCAGGCTTCCTCGTCCTTAGATCCTTGCTTGACCCCATTTGTTCTCTTTTGTGCTTCTCGCTCCGCCCTGCCTGGTAGGGCTTGAAATCATTGTTATCATCTCTAGAGCGTCTTGTGCTCAAGGCATCTTATGCATTCACATGCATCTGAGCTCTCATCATGAGGTCAGCAACAGTGATAGGGGGGCCTTTGGTTAGACTGCTATATAAGCTGCAATGGAGACTTGATCCTCCACAACCTCCACCTGCATTGACTCCTTGGTGAACCTGCTAGTGAAATCCCATAGGGATTCACGCCTTCCTTGTCTGATCGTGAACAAGTAGGTCAAAGGTTTGCTGTACTTTTTCCCCGCTATGAAATAGCTCACAAAACTCTTGTTGAGCTCTTTGAAATTGCTAATACTCTGAGGTTTAAGTTTATTAAACCACATCCGAGCACTCCCCTTCAAAGTGCTCGGCACATAATCTCGTCTAGTACCGCCTGCAACATCATCAGGTTCTTGTAGGTCTCAAGATGGTCTAGTGGGTCCGTGGAACCACTGAACGTGTCAATGTGCGGCATCTTAAACTTCCACAGAAGGGGTTTGCTCATTACTTCTGGAGTGAACGGAGAATTTGTGTTCTGCATGAGCTCCTCTACCATAGTAGGGGCTTTTCCCTTTACTTGCTTCGCAAGGTTTTCTATCTGGGCTTTCATGGCAGCCAGTGGATCTTCGTTCTCTAGGTGTTCTTGGGTTTTTCTTTCCTGTCTCCCATCGTCTTGATTTTGACTCTCTTGATCACCTTCCGCCCTCTGGGAGCGACTATCACGTGCATTGTTTGAGGGTTGAGGGTTAGTACCCTATGGCCCCTCCGATCGTTGAAGTTGATTCCGCAATTCTTGATTTTGTTGCTGCATTTCTGGCAGTGTCTTGGTCAATATCTCCATCTAATGTTGAAGCATGGAGTACATCTCCAGCGTTACTATCGGCGGATCTTCCCGTCTCTGATTTCGTTGAGAAGCCATCGATCTAGTAGTTACCATACACAGAAAAAGTTCACCGTTTGCAAAAGATGTTTCCCCCAGACAGCACCAACTGATGAATCAATTTCTGCCACTCCTTGATCAATGACATGCAAAACAAATACAAGCTTGGGACACTAGTGTGGTGTTGTCCGAATGGCCTCCAATGCCTAAGTCAGTCGGTTATTGGTAGTAGATTTGGATGTAAATGGTGGGTGAATCTAGTAACGTACCTCTCCCAGGTTTCATCAATAGCTTTTATAGGCATTCAGTGTAGTAGAGTCCCAGTGGGACTTGGAGTCGTAATCCCCGGTGGTTGGAGTTTATCTCATTGAGTCCTTGCTTACAAGGGCTCTTATTTGAGATAAACATTAAATCCTTATCCTTCTGACTCCGGATTAGTCCCCTAAACCCGTTGGGGCTATTCATTTGATAGGAATGTACATGGCCAAGACCAACTCTTCCTCACTTTCATCACAAAATGGAGCCCAGTTTTCCCTTCACAGATCCATCATTTTAAGCAAATAAACAAACTTGAGGTTCAACAAATTGACAGACTTATTTACTCTTTGATATTTGCCTTTAGGTACAGGGGGAGAGAGGCATCACAAGTTGCAGTACCAACCCATTATTCCTAAATCCTAAGGAAACAAATGTAATGAGTCTAGTCTGAACCGTGAGAGAGAGAGAGAGAGAGAGAGAGAGAGAGAGAGAGAGAGAGAGAGAGAGAGAGAGAGAGAGAGAGAGAGAGAGAGAGAGAGAGAGAAGTTTTGGATCCCTAATGGAGTCGCCAAACTATAGATACCCCAATCGAGTTTGAACCTCAAAAAGGGCAGTTACTACACCGGATGGCCAATTTGGATGTATTGGGATTTTGAATTTGTTGGCATATTTTAAGAATCTCTTTCATCCAGCTTTGATAATCCAAGATGCCCATTACGCAGCACATACCACTTTTTAGAGTTGTCACTTGGTTTAGGCTAAACCAAGAAAAAGCCTGACCAGAGATTCTAGCCATGGATTCGCAAACCAAGGCTACGGTGAGTGGAAAGTGTTAGGCACCCCTCTCCACCTAGCCACAAAGGCTAGCCCATACTCACTCAACATAAAGCTGTTAAATTATTTTAAAAGACTTTGCAAATAAACTGATTAATTAGCCATTAAACAGATATATGTGACGACAGGAAATAAAACACACACGAGATAGGGAGAAGGGATCACACAGTGCAAAAATATTAAATAAAAAACAAATTTAATTATGTTGTATGCATGTCGATTTGCCGGCCGCCAAGTAGATGTGTTAGCCAGCAAAATCAACAATTGCAACAAGTTGGTTAATCGGCCGACATAACAATGTGCTGGTCGATACTCCACATTCAACACCAGAAACAGGAAAAACACGAGCAAATTGATATGAACAAAGAGTTTAGAAAATATCAACAGAAGTAAGCCAAGCAATACGTACAGTCGAGAGACTATGCAAAATCTCCACCACGATACCTCAGTTGCTTGATTATACAATCAAGGCTTGATTTGCGTAGCACTTATTGATTAAAGGCTCAAAAAGATGATGAACAATGTAGAACTCCTTTGGGTTTGAAAGTTTTGGATACTCTCTTGGTGTTTACACTCACAAAAACTACTACAACTCGGTATTGGGTGTTGTTGAGGCTAGGTTTGGAACCTAGGCTATGCATATTTAAGGTGCTTTGAGGAGTGGGTGTATGACATGGATGAGAGATAGAAAATCCGATCTAAATTCATAGGGAGGGGTCCTATCCATAGGGATTTGAAGGTAGGGTTAGAGATAATTATGAGGGAATTAATTAAATTAAAAAATAGAGTTAATTTCTCATAAAAACTCTTCTAATAGTGTTCTGACGTGCACAACAAGTTGCGTGACCAGATGGGAAGAGTTGGGATGAAACCCAACACTCGCAAAGGCTTTTGATTCGCTCAGAGCTGATCCGGCAGCCAACACATTGATCCGGCGGCTGATACTTCTAGACAGCAAAGGAGCCCAAACTTCGTGGGCTCGCTCTGGGCTCTACAGAACTCCGATTTTTACGTGGTGTAAACCCGTTAGAAAGCTTGTTAAGTCTACTTTCTAGCCCAATTGGTTTGGATCTAAAATAATTTGTAAAATTAAATAGATGACGATTTTACTTTTAGTGGGTTAGAAAATAAGTGATTTTGGTAAAATGCTTGCATCGCCCTCATTTTAAATCAGATGGAGACATATTATATATCAATAAAGAGAGTTTTAAACGTACTAAAAGATAGTGGATTCCAACCATAAGAATAAAAAAAATTGTTTTATCAAAAGGAGGCTGAAAGCAGACCAAATGATAATTTATCAGAGCCAACTAAGGCTAAAATACATTCTAAGTGTCACGCGGCACTTCCCTCCCTAATTCTAGGCATTCTTCATTCCTAAAGAGTTCCACATAGTTCAAAAGCATCTCATTCCTCATTAAAGTATACATAATCAACTCGTCATCGGTATTCCGTACGTGGCAGAGCTTAAAATATCTATTGAGCCAAATTAGGTGTGTGCAAATTATAATTTGTGAAATAAGAATAGAATCTGGATAGGATTAGGTTTTCTTATTTACAAGGAGCCCAGATTTATTTCTTCTTAGGTCCTACTCTAGCCCTATAAATATATAGTTTTGTTCTCTAGGTCTCAAACAGTCATTCATAAAATTAGAAGAGAGGCTGTGACAAAGAGAATAAGGAGACTACATAGAAGTCCATGCTAATCGGGTCTATCAAATTCCCGCCGGCCAGTATTTGTTGCTTAGAATAATCGGGTCTATCAAGGTCTAAAAGGAAACAAGTCATCCAGCGTTCGTGTTTACGGATGAGGTAAACCCTAATTTCGCATCACAGGATTTGTGTTGATTTTTATTGTCTAATCTGTATGCATCATTATTGGATTCTGAGATTCGTTTTCCAACATGAACCACTTAATAAAAACTCGTGTGTTTTAATTGTGTGGAGCTACAATTCCTCAGACAACTCTTCTCGCCGGTGGTGATTGGTGAAGATGATCTTCTCTCATACCAAAGCTCTAGATCCTGCACGCTCAACACCCGCGTTTGCACCATACTAGACCGTAGAGTCCAGAACGGCCCTTCGACGGTCAAGTAAGTGGATGTAGAAGATGAAGTGCGAAATGTAGATCTAGGGTTTTAGTGAGAGAGAGTGTGTACCTTGATCTTCTGATGAAGGTTACCTTTTATAGGTGATCCTTGACTTGCTCTCCAAGTGCAATCGTGCTCGTCACGTGACATAACTGCTCGGCTGACGTCATCGTGACGAGCTTGAGAGTAGATGCTGCGAGCACATGCTTCCAGTAAAGTCATGACACGTGTCATAACCGCTCGGATGATGTCAGTCGTCATGATCACGGTTTGTTACACACACATGCAGTATTAAAGCCTTTGTTGAGTCAGCCCTAGGCTATGATCCTTCGGCGTACCTTCGACACTCTGGAGTCGGTTGTAGTATGTCCAATTCCTCGGCCTTGTACCGAGCTCCTGAATCATTAACTCTGCAAGGCTGTTATTAAATTTGGCACATTAAGTCTCTCGGCGAATCTCCGAGACGGTGACCCGAAGCCTTACTTGCTTCTGGCAACAATATTGGTTCATAACAAACCGTTCATCCGAAGAGTCCCTCTTGGGTAACCTTTCGGCAATCTCCCTAGAGGTGTCTCATTCGTCTGTTTCATGCATTTAAATCGTCACTGGTGCTCGGAGTATGTGGACCCCTACATTTTGTTTTAATGCGAGTTAGATTTTGTTAAGCAAAATAGTCAAAGTTTTGTTAAAACAGTAGCGCAGCAACTGCAACAGCTTGAACAAAAGGTCCAATATTATACATTTAGCTACAGTGCTTCGGTACATGTAGTGAATAACTGTTCAACAGCAATTCAATGTTTTATCTTTTTCTCTCTCATCCCTCCTTCTCGTGGAAATCCCGAACGGAGATGAAAAATGCTTAGAGAAAAATATATTTTAAGGGAAGATAGGTAAAGTAGATGGAACTTGTTAGAGTGTTGAAATTAAGAAATGTGAGTAAGTAAAGTGAAAATTGTGCACTATTCACGAGCATTTTTCCCTCATTTTTTTATCTAATGTGTTGGGTTTGCTCTTAGAGTATTAAAAAATATGTAAATAGATAAATAAAATAAAAAATAAACTGTTTAATAACAAGTATACGTAAGAGCTGCTACACTTGTTCTTACATTTACTTTTTCCTTCTCTTGCATGTGCTGCTGTAAGTAAAGTTTTTCATTATTGCATAGATGGACACTCAAACTCAAAACCCTGTGGCGTATCAATGGGGCATCGATCTTATGAAACAATAATATACCAAAATAGTAGAACCGAATCTCGGTGAACCATATATTATTGAGATATGAGATCCAATCTCTGACACCCACAAACACCTATTGGTTATAACTCAGAAATGGTTACTTGGGAAGCACAATTTTACACTAAAACTATTTACCAGATCCTGAGTAGATTACGATCGAGTAAAAAGTGTGCACATACCCACCATGTAATTAATTAGCGCTAGACCACCACGTCTTTGGGTTCTTCACTATGGATGCTTCAGAGCTTAAACAATTGTCTTTAGAATCTTTAAACTATGAGAAAATATATTTGATATGAAAACAATTGCTCAAAACCTTCTATCTTTCCTGACGTTCATTACCTCAGAACAGGCTAAATGATAAGCACCTAGGGGTTAATATGCTTATTTCGCTAGTTGAGGGTTCAATGTGTAAATTGTGGGTGAAAATTTCACTAGTTTTCTCTATAAGTGTAAATTTCACTAGTTTCTGTGAAATTTCACTAGATTTCTATTTTCTATTGAGCATCTCCACTCCTTGCCCAAATCTTACATCAGACTCAAATTTGAGTAAAAAACACCAAAAAGCCCACTCCACTCCTTCACCAAATCCTTCACCAAATTTGATATTACTCAAAATTTTCATCAAATTTGGTGAGAACCAAATCCAACATCAAATTTTGAAGGCTATTTTCTCCCCCTCAAATTTACAACAATGCCATTAATGAGGCTTTTACTCAAATTTATGCCTAGATTTGCTTTTGCCCATTGGAGTGCTCCATACTAAATCAAGTTTTTACTCAAATTTGGGTAAAAATTTGGGTTAGGGGTTAAAAAAGTTGGGAGGAGTTGGAGTGCGTGTGTGGTATTACTCCAGTTTCATTTCTCTTCCTCTCTCTTCTTCTCTCTCTCTCTCTCTCTCTCTCTCTCTCTCTCGCTCTTCTCTCTTCTTCTCGTTCAATTCTTTTCGTTGTAAACATGTTCATCCAATAAAGGATTTGAGTTTCTGGGTTAATTTTGCAATTCCTGTTTGATATCTCTTGCTAAGATCATATCAAGTGGTATCAGAGCCCCGATTCTCTAACTGTGGGGGAGAAAAATGTCAATTGCAAACAGTACTCGATCTCAAGATATCAAGAAACTTGATGATTCCATTCGTCCACTAATGGAATCAACCAATGATTCGATATGCCAATGGAAGGACACAACTAGTCAACATACGAAAACAATGGATGGGATCAATGCAACAATGAAGGGGCTTAAAGATTTGATTACGGTCTTGAATTCAAAATATGAACAGATGTCTGAAAAGGTATCTTCATCATCCTTTCCACCCTTACTCCCCAACCCCCAATTGGGTGCTGGGCAATTAAGGGGTTTTCAACCTTACAAAGTTTTTGGGGGGTGAACCCGAATCTTGGATATATAAATGTGAAAAGTTTTTCGAACTTAATGTTGTATAGGAAGCACAGAAGTTACGATTAGCTTCTCTACACTTAGAGGATACGGCTATGCATTGGTATAGGTGGTTTGAGGGGTCACATACCCTGCGTACTTGGAGAGAATTTACTAGGGTTTTGCTCCTTCAATTTGGGGATAGTGCCTATGATGATGCCTAAGGTCAATTAACCAAGTTAAGAAAATGGAATGCTGTCAAATCTTACAAGGAAAAGTTTGAGGAGTTAGCCACTAAAACTACAGGATTAACAGAGGACTTCTTCATAAGTTGTTTTGTTAGTGGATTGAAGGATGAGGTCAAGGGTGGCGTGCACATGTTTCAACCTCGAACCATTTCACAAGCTATGGGGTTAGCACGATTGCAAGAGGAGACTCTGGATGCCGTAGCCAAGAAAGGCAAAGTATTTTCAAAACCTATGGCTGCACAACAGCCTATATGGCCAAAGTCCACAAAACCTAACTCTAATCCAAGAAACCTAGAACCAGGAGGGAATGTAAGGAAACTAACTCAGAAGGATTTTGATGATAAAAGGGCTAAAGGGCTGTGCTTTGGTTGTGACGAAAGTATTTTAGGGGACACATTTGCAAGAAGAAACAGCTATTCATACTTGAGGCTGAAGAAGAGGAGGATCAGTTTGAGGAAGCACAGCAGGAGATGGTACAGGAGGATGGCCATGAGGAGTTCCAGATCTCAGTTCATGCCATCTCAGGAATACAATCCTATCAAACCATGAAAATCTGAGTGAGCTGGGCTATGGTAGCAAGGACATGAGCTTGACCTTGCTGCATCATTTGCTGGCCATCACGAATGGCCTGAAGGGCCTCAACGTTGGCAGCAAGAATTTGGTGAGCATCCACCTCATGGATTTCCTCCAACCCTAGTGGGTTGTTTTCCATTGGTCATTGCTATAAAGTCTTTAAAGCACTAAGAATATGCTGTGTTGAGGTGCCTGGACCTATTCCTCTTCTCGTTTGACCCATCAGCTATGAAAGCCTCCCCAGCGGAGTCGCCTTATGTAGGATAAGTTCTTTGTTCACTCAAATGAATATTCAACTTGGAGAGGCAAATAATAACAAATGACTAATCACGCATAAGAGAGTAAGTAATGGGGTGAAAGATCAGGCCAAGCACAAAGAGAAAGAAGGTAGCGGTATTCAGTCCACTCCTCTAGATTAATGTCCTTAAGCACCAACTCTAGGAGAAATGGGTTCACGAGCACTCTCAAGAACAATGTTCTTGATTCCAAAGCTCTGAATCTGAATCACTTTCTTTCTCTTGGGTTTCCGTGCCTTGGGGATGAATCAATCTATATCAGAATTTGTGAAGGAATGTCTCATATTTATAGGGATCTACAACCAATCATAGGGCTGCAAACATTCCCCTTATAATATGAGCACACGTGGTCTCTCTGTATACTTAGAACACGTGGGTGACCTACCGGCCGTTAGGATGACCCTCGCAACTTACCTGGTGCACGCCATTCCATTGCGATGATCCCTTATCTTCTTAATCCGCCAAGCCACTTATATCTCTCCTATTCCTGTTGTATTTTGGAATGGCTACGACTCCTTTGAGTCGTGCCAATACCCAAATCGAAGCCCAAATTACCTTCCTGTCCCTGCCTTATGGCCAGGTGTGGTCGCGAGCCCAAATCATAAGCAATTGTAGCTTCCTATCGTGTTAATTCCCTTGAGGGAGGGTTGCGACAGGTGAATTCCTTGTAATATGAGGTCTCCTTATCAAGGGTACCCTATACATGGTTTTTACTTTTTATATGTTATTTTTATTCTTTTGCGAGGTGATTCCCTTCGCACTGCTTTTTTCTTCATTTTTGTGACTTTATTTAGAATCTGACGTGTCAATTATTGACTCCTCTTCCATGTGGCGAGCCTTAATAGGCTAGTCAATGGTTTCCTAAAGTGAAATGGGTCTACGCGCTGACCTTACCAACAAACTCCTCCAAGCTACATAAACAAATTATACTAGATCGATTGCAATTCACAAATCATATTAGTTACCTAGACCTACGCGCAAGCAATTCCTGCCTTTGCCACCGTTTTAATCGGCAGTCGCAGACCCCTTGCAGTGAAATTTCGTTGAATCCATCATCGTCGAAGTTCAAAGCGTAACTGAGCCAATACCCAAAGTTAGTTGACAAGCAACGCTGCCGATGGTAGTTGATACAGTTGATTAGGTCGCAGCACTTGTTTCGAATCTCCGAGAGCCACATGCAGTCATCGGAGCCCAGTGTTTTATCATTGTTGTTGTTGGGGAAGCAATATGAGAGGCATGGGGTTTGTTTTAGCTTGTTTTTCAGTGAAACTGTGGCGCTGCTCTGTTCCTCTTCCATATGAGAGAGAGAGAGAGCGAGAGAGAGGGGGGGGGGGGGGGGGGGGGTTGGGAACATAGGGGTTTTGTCGAGATTAAGAACTCCATAAGTAGTTGGAGTGAGAGAAACCACATGATGATAATGGGTGGAATCGGTGCCATTGCCAAACACAATCTCTTCTTGTTTCAGATCTTTTCTGAAGAGTTTAGACAGAACACAAGTACATAACCCATTGGTATGGGAAAATTTGTTTTTTACCAAGACCCTGTTTTTTTTTTTTTAAATGACGATCCTACCACTCGTTTGGACGGAAAAAGTTAACGGAGTCTGACCTGGGGACTTGATTGGTATAAATTTTAAACGTTGGGGACCAAATTTTTTCAATTGATACTTTGGGGATCGAAATGAGATGCGGTCAATACTTTGGGGACCAAAAAGGTTAATAACCCAGTATCAAATTGTGAGTATTTGATGAAGGAAATTTTTGGCATGGCTTAGTTCGACCAAAGTGCATGTGGGTGGAGAACGAATCTTGCTGTTCCTTTTTATATTTTTTTGGTAGAGCAGCCATTCACGTAGTCATGAGGGAATGAGAGAGAATCATTCGCTACTCAACCAATCTAACAGAGTTAATCGTGGAAGGGAAGAGGATGTGGTACAGTGTCCCCATTGGAAAATAACTAACGATTTTTCGAGGATAAGTTGGTTTTACAGCCAAGGGTGTAAAACATTTTCAAAAAAAAAAGGGAGAATAAAAAAAGAAAATCATTTTTCAGGATTTTTGACAACCAAACACCGGAAATTATGTAAAATGCTTTTGGCAAAAATATTATACGTCTAAACAGACGAAACCCAACTGTAAATATTTTGTTGACACAAGCAAAATCCATCGGGTCAACTTACGTTTGACTCACCGAAGGAGTAAACTGTTACTCTAAACAATTTCCAAACAAAATATTTTGCCAAACCCGAGCAATAAACTCTAAGGTAAGGGGTGAAGCATGGTTTCAGTTAAATAGAGGGGGTGTAAGTGAAATTTACACAATTCTTTTTTCGAACATCTCATGGCAAAGTCAATGAACGAGGTATCGACCAATAAACTAAAAGTCAACTTCTCTCTAAGATTATTGAAATTTTTGTTGATACAAATTACCCTATGTACGACCCTTACCAAACGATTGCCAAAACCTACAAGTTGGCTAGAGCGGAATCTAAGCAAACCTTGTTAATTGTTTAGTCTCTCTCTCTTCCTGATTGCTCACGTCTATAAGTACTGTCAACAAGGCCGTGTATTCTTGCGAAAATCAGATATTTCTCCATTGTTTTGCTTATCAATTGTTTTTAACTATGTGGAACGGTGGTGTTGGGGAGCCAGCCATTGCCGCGAGGAGGCTTGAGGAACTTGAAACAATTATTGGAAAGCAGGACGACCTAATCCAAGATCTCCAAAAGATGGCATTCGAACTTGCAAATTATTACTTTGTCTCACAGACAGTCGTCTTTGCTGCACTAGCTGGTGAATCATCTCTCGCATGCCATGACGTCTGGTTCCCCCTGGTTCTTTCTCTGTTACCTGGCTTTCTCAACCTTTATGCGTTAGCTCTCACTGTAAACAAGTACAAAGAAGTCATTTTACATCGAGATCAAAGTTATCAGGAACGCGAACTACTTAATCAGGGTACAACTCCAGTGCAGATCCGTGAAGATCCCGCATTAAAAAAAAGCCTTACCATTAAATTCTATGCATGCATGATTGCTTGTACTTTCTTTGCTATTGTCATAGCTTTTGGTACTTTTTCAATGCTTTGCAAGGAGAAAAAAATTGTGAAGCATCATCACGATGACGAAAATGTTAGGGAATATGAAAAGTTTCCCCTAAATTGTCCAGGAAAGAGAAATCAATGGTCCAGATGTACATGAATGAAAATCTGAACCATTGATTTCTCTTTTTTGTGATTTCTCTTTTTTGGACCGTTTCGGGAAAAATTTTCACGTTCCGTACTACTCCTCTGACGATGACAATGCTAAATGTCTGAAACTATGTGAAGGAGGCAAATGCATAGGAATCTGCCCCAAATCTTAATTACCGTACTTTTGTGACGATCACATGTTGTTTGTGCACCATGTATTATTTACCACCTGACCAAGTGAGAAATCCATAATTAATTGGCGTGCGCCATGACACAGGTGGTAAATACAATAACAGCGTAGGCAGTGATGGAATAAAACAAGGACGGGGAATAATCTCTTTCTGTATGTCCAGGCGCCGTGGGAGTGTTGTGGATTAGTCATGCAGGATTTTGATATCAATGTTCTAGTGAGTTTTGTCAACGATATTTGGATTCATTTCCACTCCGTCGTACTTATTACGTTATGAGTGTGCATGCTTTTTCTGTGGTATTGAAGGGTAGCTTAAAAACCCTACACTGGTTAGCTGCCAAATGAAAATTCACTTTCTTGTGTTGAATTGTGTTGCTCAGCGTTTCTTTGTTTTTGTTTTTTTTTGAATAATTCTTCTGTTAAACCGAAGGTCGTGCCCGAGATTTCGACCAATGGGTTTTGAAAAACGAGTTTATGGTCGAGTGATCCAAGTGATATTCAAGAGATGTGGTTTTATAAAACACGGATTTTACAGCTGTGACTGAGCCAGAAAAATTTAATACGAAATAACTCAAAGTCACCACTTGACATAATTCTAGAGGTGTCAAGTCACCATATGAATAAGTATTTTGTAAAATGGGAAATTATATCTTGGGTAAAAGGACCCGGTTTTGGTTTGATATAAATGACTCGGTTTTCGTTTGGTCTGCGATTTTAGAGAAGTAAAGGTTCAGTAATTCATTGTTTCGTATAGGGAAGCCAAAACACCCTACTTGTAACGCCCCTAATTTTGGGAATGGTATATTATGACAGAATATAATAAAATAAGTCCGAACACAATAATCTTCTAACACTACGCCAAATATTGCTATTGCCGGCAGTTTTATTACTGGCAGTTTAGAAACTGCCGTTAAAATCATCCGTTACCGGCATTAATAATCCTGCCGGAAATAGTTACCATAAACCGGCGGTATTCACAAGACTGCCGTATTTAGTCCCCTTTTTGGCGGGTTTTCGAAAGCGGCCCAAAAAAAATAGGCGCCAGCACGCCAAATATTTTACTCCATTGCCAAACGGTGTCGTTTATTTGTTTTTCCCCTTATTGCTTAACTTTACTACTTCGGTACTTCCCCTCTTCTGTGAAACCCAGCTAGCGGTGGAAGAGAGAGATCGATAGAGAGGTGGAAGAGAGAGCTCGATACAGAGGAAATCCACCGAAACCTACTCCAGCTTATACGATCGAGAACATGTTCCGCAAAATCACATTGTCTTTTGCTCGTCGACACTGAAGGTAACCTAGAAATCTCATCACTGTCGATTGGCTACTGTATCGAACGCGCACACACACACACGATGATGCTTAGACAGAATCAGTTTCTTTGTTCAATATTTGGTTAAGATTTGCTGTTTGGTATCACGTATAATGATTCTAGTTCTGTTAGATACTTAGATCATCTCCATCCCTTAACCTTTACCCAAAACTGATTTTGTGTAAAACCCCTCAAACTGATTCTCTCTCTCTCTCTCTCTCCCCCCGTGAATGCATGTATGTGTGTGTTAAATCTAGGATGTATTGATGTTTTCGAATAAGCAAGGAGGGTTTCGAGAGAATCATGGTAAGATTCAATTCAAAGGAAATCAACATTTGTTTTTGAATGTGCTTTTTCAAAGGAAATCTGGGGGTATTTGCTACAAAGAAGTATGTGTTAAGGGGTTGGTAACTGTAAGATTGAGCTTATCTCTTTTTGGTCCTAATACAATCAATTTTGTCAATTATTTTGGACTGGCCTTTAACTTCACTAGGGCTCGGGGCACACACAATGCATGTGCACGTTTATTTGGGGAGAACACGTGTAGCAAGGGGGTAATTGTGAGGAAGTTAAAAAGGCAGTTTGGGTATAGAAAAAGTGAGCCAGCTTCAAAAACCGATCCATACCAAAACCCGTTCTGTCTTTTTTGTTTCCACAAAGAAGAATGTTCGTGTTTATGATCTGTTGAAGCAAAAGCTTGTTAAGAAGCTTGAGACTGGGCTCCGCGAAGTCTAGTCGATTGCAGTTCATCCTGGTGGTATGTCTGTAATTGTGATTTCCTCATTTACAAATCTATGTTCTCTTCAATATTGTAGATAGATAATAGTGCCATTGCTTTTGTTCTTCATGTGATCACCTGTTACAGTTTGTCTGTCTCTTTTTAACCTGTTGTGCAGGTGATAATGTTATTGTTGGGAGCAGAGATGGAAAAATGTGTTGGTTTGACATGGACCTCTCATCTAAACCTTATCGAATTCTGGAGTATGTTTCTTACTTTTCTCCTGTTGGTCTCATCAAACCTAACATCAGGATAAAAATGTCGTGTAAAGGTTTAATATGACTTGTTAATTGTGATGAGAATTGTTTAGTTTCAAATACATCTTATGATTCTTAACAGCTATGAACTTCCATATAAATATGCAAAATCTATGAAATTGGAGCAAGTGTCGCAAAGTGGTGGGCAATTGGCTTAAAGCCTTGAAGTAGAGAACACATATGCATGGAACAACAATAGATGCAGTAGAGAAGTTAATCACAATGGTTTGAGTATGATAATGGCAAGAAGAGGATTATGACTAGTTAGCTAGCGTGCGGCCCATAAAGACATACAGTATGTAACATTCGTATGCAGATTTTACAAAGATTTGGAGCATTAAATGGGGACAAGGGACCTCCAGTGCGTAATATAACATTGTGCTTAAATAGAATGCATCAATGCAAGCTATTTATGTCTTGTAATTTATATTACTATCTTATTCACCCTGCCATTTTGTTTCAAAGCATTATAATTGCTCTGATCTGGCTATTTAAAATTTCAGATGTCATCCAAAAGACATTACCAGTGTGGTGTTTCATCGGTCATACCCTCTATTTGCTTCATGCTCTGATGATTGCATGGCGTATGTTTTCCATGGCATGGTCTATTCAGATTTGAATCAGAACCCCCTTATTGTTCCATTGGAAATTCTTCAAGGGCATGCAAGTTCAAATGGGAGAGGTTAGTGCTTCTATTAGCTCAATTTTGTTTCTCTTCCAGTTGTGTTTGAAGTAATATATATCTTAATAGGATTAAGATTGAGTAGAAAAAATGAAGGCTAGATTCAATCCCTTGTCTCTTGAGACTTTACAAGCCAACAATACTCAGAAAACATACCTGTTGTTTAGTTGTGGAAATATTGCAACTGGAATATACTAGGGATGCATCATGCACGTGCACCTGGTAGAGATATTCAGAGATGGCCATTGGTTTGAGTGTTTAAAGCTTGGCTTATCAACCTTGCAGTTGTAAGTTTGCACCTGAGGGCAGCAGCTTTATGACAAATTAACCTTGCTATTGGATACCCATTGGATCCATCTCCGGAAGCGAATTCACCAATAGAGCCTTCATGTAACAGACAAGTGTGTCCAACTTTAATCATATTTTGTTTTACATCTTTTTATGAAAGAGGTGAGAGAACATTCATTTGCTACAACCATGCAATGTGAAACATGTTCCTGATGTTAGCCTAGCTTATTTGTGTAGATGTTTCTCCTAATGTTTTGCTTTATACTCGAGATATTTTCCTACACCTTTTCTGTTGCTTTTCCTGTTCCCTTTTTTTTTTTTTACTGTCTTTTAATGCCTTTTTAAGTAATCAATCCGCTATAGAAACTTCCACTCATACCTCGATGTACCAGTGTTGACATTTGTCACTTCACATGATTTTCGTCCTGTTTGCCATTAAACTCTTGGTAGAAAACCATAGGTTAATCTCGATCACCTCTGCCATCTAAAATGCATTCACAAATTAGGTGGTTAGGCGGAGCCCGGATTTATTGGTAGCAGGATCAAGTATTGAGAGCTATCTATGGTTTGTAATGGAAGGATAAGATCAAATTGAAAATGTGAGGACTTCTTTTGGGGTAATTCTGCAATATTTGTGGGGTCAAATGTGTAATACAAAAATCATACAACCCAGTGGGTAAACTGACTCCAATTACCAATATATAGATTAACTCTCGCCATGGATAAGGCTGCCTGCTTGCTACCCTTCTCCCAGACCTTGGCGTGAGCCTTCTACAGTAGGTATAACCTTTTATCTTTGTTGGTAAACATGTATAACCTTTTAATTTATCTATCTGAGATAATTTTATCTGTTATATTCAGATCAATTGTCCTCCTTGGGTTATTTTCTTGGATGGTCTTGTTCCCTTTTGTCGTTGCAGCTTGAAGTTGGATGCCTATTTCCTATCTCTGTCACTCTGTCACTGCAAAGTTGTCATACATTTCGTAGACATTTTTTCTTAACTGAATTTATTTTGCAACTATCAATGGACAGTTACCATGATTACTACCGACAAGGGACCATTCATAGATCGTACCTAACACACTGATATGTGTTAGTAATAGTGCTCATTAGTCCTTCACTATAGGCAGCAGAGGTTTCTGAGAATTTCGAGGCCTTGAAAAGCTGGTTTTCGTTTGACCTCGCCATCGCCATGGCTTGAGCCCTCTTCACAACCGCTGTTACCTTTTGGCTTGAATCAAAGCCGCGCTGCCTGCCTCCTGGAATCCAGAGCATACTCAAACCTAGATACACAAAATAAAAAATTTCAAGAAATAAGCACCCCAAGCTCTTCCAAAGAACCGAGTGCCCCAAGCTCATATAAACCTGGAGTATGTATGTCGAAGTCTACTTTTCAATATTGGGTTAGTATGTAACTTTACCATGTGATCGAAAGCCGCCTAGAAATCGGAACTTCTTATGTCATGATTAATTTCTTGTGTACGTCCCTCACGTCATACATTTTTCCTTGCAATTGTTTGTATCTGCAGATTGATGATCAGATAGTTGAACTATATGGAAGATGTTGGAGCTTCACGATCATTATTTTGGGAGTTTTGGCGATTGACAAGTTGGACTTGTATGTTTTGGCAAATCGTACATGAGCTACATAGAAAATGTTGGAGCTTCACCGCATTGAGTTTGAGTTTATATTGACCGTTTTAATTGCCGATATTTGTACTTGGTTAATGTGATACGGTATCAATTTTTGATAGCTAATTTTAGCTCAGTATTGTATATAATGGAGTGCTTTAGACTTTGTTTTTGACAGCTTGGGAAATTTGTAGTTTATTAGTGGATGCTTGAGCGGATTAATTTATATATACAGGACTTCTTGTAGTGCATTTCATTAAATGGATGGTAATGCTGCTGCAACGGCAAAATCTGCAGCAATACCTATGATATATATAGGTGGTAAATTCATGCAATTGATGTGGACATTACCGGCAGCAAAATCGAACATCCCCGGCAGTAATTTCATGCCGTTAATATTGACATTGCCGGCGGGAAATTAATTTTAACGGGATAACATTAAATCCGGCGGTAGTATTACCGGCGGGAAAAGACTGCCGTTTTTACTTTTCCCGGCAGTTCTTTACTGCCGTTTATCTTTTAACGACGGCCGTTTGGACGGCGGGATTTTTACTGCCGGTAATAGTATTTCCGGCGGTTTTTGGGCTATTTCCGGCAGTTTTCTAATGCCGTTTTTGGCTATTTTTGGCGTAGTGTTATAAATACATTTATTCTAGTAGGGTGGGATCTATGGCTTCTCCTAGCCCTCTGTCTAGTCATTCCCAATGTTTGCAGCTCCTCTGGCTCTGAAGCTCTTTGAGTGGCAGTACTCCGCCTGTTCATCTTGGTAATCTAGCATAATACATCAGAGTCGCAAAGCAACATTGTGGTATTATGCCAAGGTCACACAAGTGCAACACCGTGAGCGAAAACACCCAACAGATAACTCCAACCCAAAACCAACTAGCAATTCTAGAACAATATAGTGTACAGAATACAATAGCGAGAGTTTAACAGAAAATATGACTTTCATGAAATATGCATGTGTCAGTGTCAATGCAGAGTGCATCACACGTAAACAAGAAGTGTTTTGTATCATCCTTAGTATCGGCATTCTTTTCAAATTTATCTAAGTGTGGACTGCTTCCGACCACCGGGCCTACTGTTCATCACTCGAAAGTTATTGGCTCGTTTACGTCTCTTTTCAACTGATGGTTACCAACCTTTTCGCTCGAGGTCCCGGCCATTTTGTATCACCTGATCACAACAGTCTATTTACAAGGTCCGTCCACCCCGCACCACACACGTACATAGTCCGGCCGTCTTGTATCATCTGCTCACATTGGCCTATTTACAAGTTCCATCCAATATGTGTTGTACACGCTTAGCACCAAAGATGACCAAGTTCTATCCACAAAGTTGGGACAGTACTCAAGTGGTACTACCGTATCAATTCAATCGATCACTAGAAGAAATTCTGTAGTTTGTGACTGCAACTATGAGCTATCTTGGTCACCAAAAGTAGAAAGTTGTAACCTTTAGCGACCATGAGAGTTGGCCACCGAAATGTAGTTGCCTCGTCTTTGGCGCCAAACTTTTCACATTGGCGGGAAAACTTTCTGCGATCAAACCCTAAATCTTTTTCTGACCAAAATGTGTTTCGTCGCTTAAAAGTGCTGAAGAGAAAAGTATTGCGACCAATATATGATTATTTTGCGACCAAGAAGAACATGGTTGTATCATATCCCTCTACTGAGTGATTGAGCGACTAGGATTTTGGGTTGCAAAATCTTCCAGATGTGGTGACCAATTGTGAAGTTTTTTATTGGGTAAGTACAAATTGTGAAGTTAATAAATGCAAAAATGGAACTTTTTAGGGCCTGATTCTTTGGTCTTCATATGTTTCATGTTTCTTGACGTGGTTCCGTTCACCAATAGAAATGTATGCAAATATTTCTCAGTGACCAACAATTTGGTCTTATTGTTCATGTACTTTTTTTATTATTTTGACCATTTGTGGTGGTAAAAAAATAAAAATATTTAGGTGAAATTGCTATAAAAACATTGGATATTAGTTTTTTTAAAAAGTTTTGACTTCTATCTTAATAATATTATATTTTAAAAAAATTGTCTAAATTTTGTAAAATATTGAATAAAAATTTAGTAAAATATTTTATTTTTGTAAAATATTTTATTTTTGTAAAATATAAATATTTAGTAAAATATTTTATTTTGTAAAATATAGATATTTGGTTTTCTCAAATAAAAATTTAGTAAAATAGAAATATTTTGTTTTGTAAAATAAAATAATTTAGTTTTCTAAATCATTCCACTACAAGAAAATGTGCTTTTGGTGTCAACGTATTTGCGTCAACAAAGATTGCCGTTGCAAAAAGCTATTTTATTGCGACAGCAATAAATTCCGTCTCAAAAAATATTAATTTGCATCAGCAATATCCCGTCTCAAAAAATCTGGAGGCAAATAGGTTATATTTGCGACAGCAAAATAGCCCCCGACATAAATGAGCACTTTTGAGCGCTCAGAACAATTCCAACTGGCGGGGGAGTCCAAAAGTTTTAAATTTCGTTCTTAGTTTTTTGGGGGTAAATTTTCAAGTTATTTCATTTAGCCCTCAAAACAGAATTGCCCCCAAACCCAAAATGATTGTCTCCAAAACTGAAATCAAGATTGCCCCCAAAACCGCAATCTCTCTCTCATCCTCTATTGCTTCTTCCTCTGCCTTAACCTCTTTGCTCCAGAAATATAAAGAAGCTAGAACCTATTGATCGATGACTACAAGCACGACAAGGAACACGTCAACACCACGCCGTTGCTCATGCCACTTGATTCCACTGTTAGTATGCTCACAAATCCAATCATCAATTTCTTCTCTCTCGAGTTCATTGACAGAGGTGTATTAGGGCAGGAAGGGGCCAGGGCATCAATCTGCAATTTCAAGTTTGAAGTGTCTCATTGGAATCTCTGGTAATTTTGTCTCACACTGAACTTTCCGTTCGATTTTCAGAATTTTCTTTCCATAGATTTCGATAGTAGATCTGTAGCTTTTCATTAGCCTTTTTTTATCGGCTTAATTTGTAGGTTCTCACTTGAATCTCCAAGCCTCAGATTATCATTCAAAACCAAAAGACCTAGCGCTCACTAAAAGCAATGACGCGAACCATCAGACTCATCCCTCCTCTCCTCTCTCTATCCCTCAGCTCGCATAAGATATTCCATCCCCCGTTGACGACTTCCATTGGCGCGCACCATTGTGACCTTCCCCCTGGATGCAACGGCTCCCAATGTTCCCCCACCAGTTATTTTCCTTCCCCTCCCTTCCTTTGTATGTGCATATGTACAATATTCACCGATCCCCAATTTACAAGCCCTAAATTGTGGTAGATGCTCTGTGAAAATTGGGGAGGTTTTCAGCGTTCTTTGAAAATTATGGTATTACTCCAGGTATTTTGTGCTTAATTCCTAATAGAAACATGTTTGACCTTCAAATAAGTCTTTGTTTATTGCTTGCTCTAGGCGCTTGAAGGTAGGCTTACAGGGAAAACTAAATGTAAACAATCCAACTAAAGTGTTCTTAATTATTACCTTAGGTACAAGGGAAACAAAGATAGCTATAGGACTGAGCTCTAATTGATTTTTTTAGGATTCTATATACGTTTCTGATGTCACTTGTCCGGTTACATCGGAGGCTAATCAAAGCCTCTACCATTCTTACTCAAACTAGTAGTATTTCACCTCTCTTTTTCTATACAAATATGAAGGCTTTCATTAGGGATTAATACTTTTGTATTCTACTGACATCTTTTGCAATACTACTCTACGGCTTCATTGATTTTAGAGCTTAGCACTAATTGTCTTATTACTTATTTACGACAAACAGATTCTGCCATAATCAGGTAGTAGCGCTAAATGCATTTTGCTGGTTAAGTATCTAGTCCAAACTTTTGTTTTGGACCACTTGGTTATTATGGAGGTGAGCCTTAATGCAATGTTATTTTATATTTCAGTTTACTCTACGGCCATGCATTTAACAAGTGATTGAGAGTAGAACATGTGTTTGCATAGGGTTGGTTTTTTTCCCCCCTGCGATTGATTGAGAGTCTCCCAAGTAATGAAACTTGGCTGCAGCATTAACAATATAAATGCCCTTACCTAACCATACAAATACACATCATGCAATCTAAATGGCCTTATTGCATTGACTTGAATCTGTGATATGTATTAAAGCTATTTGATGATAATGATGTTTTGCCAAGGTTCTAAAAGACGCTAGTAGGTCCCAGGTCGGTCAGCTGCTGACTAGCAACTTTTGGCCTATTAATCGCCGACTTGGCCGACTAATCGCCTACTTTTGCCCGATTAGTCGGGTTTTGATCAAGTTGGGGGACCTCTAACTAGTGACTTTGGGGTGACTAGTCGGCCGACTTAATTATTTCTACACAATTCCTTTTAAATTGTGCAATGTAGTTTGACTATTTTATTGTAGATAGTGGTTCTAATTACAAGTTTAATCCCTTTGTGAAGGGCATTCATAATTTATGAATGAAACAGGAGGAAGAGTCCAGTCTGGGAAGTAGTTAAGGTATTGATGGATCTCTTTTCGTTGGAATGCTGGTTATATTGCTCATTATAAGCCTCTTATATTAAAATTTGTGGACTTGTGTAGTGCCCAAACCAACTGGCAAGTGTGGCATATGGGTTCTATGTAATGATGTTCATGCGAGACTTGATTAAGTACAAGACCATCTTAAGCAAAAATAATGTAAGATGTATTTTTAGTTTTGTGTCTTAATTTATATTGCTCTTTGAGACCAACTTTTATATATGTATCTCACTTCTAATGGTGATGTTTTATGTAGTTGAAAGGAAAGAACACATACACGATAGCTAAAAGTGAAGAAGTGCGAGTCGAGTGGATAAACTTCGCCATGACAAACTATTAGCAACCTCTTTTAAGCTATACTGAGTACCCCTTGTAACATGTAAGTTCGCTCTTACAAGCATCATATTCTATTGCTATATCTGCTACTAGTTCTCTGTTGCATCTCTGTTGTCGTACTGCGTTATAATTTGGGGAATGGACATCGATGCTTAAATTGTTAAGCATCCAGATTTTGAAGCTGCTGCTTTCAATTTGCATTAGAAACTAAGAATACTACCACTATCTATAATGGTCATTACGGCTTCTGTAGAAATTTCCTGTCAATTTGAAAGCTTGATATGTACAGTGTTTGGAATTTGACCCATTATCATGTTCGTTTCTTCCATTATCATAGATTCGTTTTCTCACTCGAGAACTGCTTGAAAAATGAATTTGGGGTGGGCTTGCAATCAGATTTTACTTGTTAAATAGATAATGTGAGGTCTGGTTGATAGTTCTATGCTAATTATAGGAAAAGTGGGTACTAAAAGAATTGATACTTGCGATTGTAGGATGGACCAAAAGTATGCAGAGGGAATTGTTATTTGTAGGGACCCGTTGGTAAAAGTAGATGGAAAGCCATTGGGTTCTAATTTTCGGAAAGTGTTAGTTCAAAAAGCAATAACGCCTCATGCTTCTTTGGAAAGACCTTGCAAAAAAAATCGCAAAGTTGGAGAGGCCGTTGGCTGCATTATTGCTTAGCGGTCTAGTGATGTATGCTATGATAAAAAAAAAATTTGTTTCGTGTGTTTGCAAATGCAGAAATACATATTAACATCTCATTCTTTTATATCTTCTTTTTCAGGTGTTTGTTGAGGACTAAAGTGAGACAACCGGGAAGATGCAATATTTTTTAATTCACTTATTTTGCATGGTTGTGTTAAACTAAACCATGGTCTTTTGACGTACTATTGGCGCCATAGTCTACTTTAGCTTTTATTACCTAATCATATTATTTGAGCATTGTAATATGGATCTTTTGAGATTGAACGAATGGATTACTGAATGTTGTTATTTTTAATGAATGATGGTTTCTATATTGGAATGCTTGAGAACATGTTTTGGATGGATTATTGATGTTATTTATGTCCATAAAATTATATAGGTTAGGTGTAATTAAAAAATAAAACATGAAAGAATTTGCTCCCTGCTAGGTTGTATGTTTTCCTTTTTGCGACCGCGCCCATATCCAGACGCAAAAACAATATATATGAACCCAAGCTATGGCAACGGCTTTCGGCCGATGAAAAAGAAATGTTATTTACGACGGCAGAGCCACCCGATGCTAATAATTATATGTTTTTTTGGTCTTTTTGAGTTGGGAGCCAAGCCGATGCAAATAAGCGGATTTGCCGTCGTAAATACTTTGCGACGGCCCCTTGCCGACGCAAAAACTTTTTGAGACCCCACCAACGACGACCCCCACATTGCCGTCGCATGGCCATCGCCAAAGACTATTAGCGTCGGCCTTGTTACCTTTTGCGACCGGGAGCCCTTGACACAAAAGCCCTTTTCTCTAGTAGTGTTCGTACTAGGATTGAAGTTAATCAATCGCTTATTCGTCAAACACTTGATCGGACGGAAAAAAACATTTTCCTAATGTATTTGCATGTCGATGAAAGGGTTTTCTAAAGTCGACCGAGACAAAAATTTACATGAATTATTTAATCAACAAGCACAACAAAATCAATAATCTCGATCGTCATGATTGTGTCATGATCATGTGGCTATTATACATTCAATTACCTACACAAGACTTAATTTACTACCAATCACTTCCCGATGAAGAGGCTTTGTGAACTCGATCGAGCCTAAATTTACATGGACAATTTAATCAACAAGCATAGCGAAATCAATAATCTCGATCATCATGATTATGTTGCGGTCATATGGCTACTATACATTCAACTACTACAGAAGAATTAGTTTGCTATCAAGTGAGTTGAACGTATAGATTCTGAAGGCCATTGCCGAGTCTACTTTAATAATGGTCGATCGAAACTGCTAGAATTTCACGTTTTACTTATACCATCAATTTTCACTAAAATTGCAAATCGTCAGATTGTGGACAACCACAAGATCAAAAGACATTAATGTGTCCGCAGACGTTAAAGTCTTATAGACCACCTCGATCCCCACTTCATGTCTTTTTTTTGCTATCGGAATTTTCTATCTTTTGCACAATATGGATTAGATTATTTTGTATTAGAATGAAGTTAATTACTTATCGTTAGACCTTTGATCGGATGGAAAATATCAATCTATCAATGAATCCGCGTCTGATGAAGTGGCTATCTAGACTCGATTGAGCCAAAAATTTACCTAACTGATTTCATCAACAAACACAATAAAATTAATGGGTTCGATTGTTAAAATAAATGGGTTATTGCAGTCTATCACACATTAGTATCCAATATATTAGCAAGAATAATTTCCATTTGTCATTTTTCGAATTTTTTTTGGTGCACACCCAATTATCGAATGGCAAGGCTCAAAAATAAAAGAGTGGCGGGGCTAGGGGAAAAAATAAAAGGGAAGACAAAACGGCACCGTATGCCTACTTCTCTCTCACTTTCCAATTCCATATCACTTTGCTGGATCAAAACGGCGCTAATTACTTCTCTTCTCCATCTGTCCCCTTTGCTGGTAGCTTGGTATGTCTCTCTCTCTCTCTCTCTCTCTCTCTCTCTATCTCTCTCTCTCTCGTGCATGTTTTGGGTAGAGAAAAACCCTAGTTTTTGGATCTGTAATGTTGAATGTATTTCATTTTGGGCAGAGAAAAGCCCAATCTTTGTGGTCGGCTTCTCTCTCTTCTGGTATCTCTCTGTCTCTCTTTACATTCTTAGTGAATTTCTCTTTCCATTAGGCGTGCTTATATGGGGATTACATCCAATGCTTTAAACAATAGAAGAAAACATAAATTTGCAATTTGTCATGCTTACATTCGAGTGTTTTTCTTTTCATAAATTCGTTGAATTGTTTGTGGTGAAACTCTCAGTCTCGGGTAATTTCTACGTTGGTGTAGTCTAGGTGTTTGTTCTAATGTTTCATTGGTGTTGGGATTTGCCCTATTTATTTGCAACACATTTGTCTTTCTCAATTCTAGTGATTCATCACTGACATGACAAATGTGCATTAATACGTTATGCCTCAATATCATACTCTTGATTTTTTACATGAATATGATGTGCAGTAGATATTCTCATACCAAGCTCATTATATCGATCTTTTTCCAACCGTGAAATGGTGTAGCATACCTTGTTGAGCTATCGGGGTAAATAGTTGTTAAAGAAATGACATACTCCTTAGCCATTTTAGTTGTCAAAGATTCTAAAATATCACCAAAGAAAACAGTTGATTCTTGTTTAGTCTAGGAAGCATTAGATAATTATGAACTTACTTAAGTCAATTTTGACAAAAAATGAGTTTTATCCACACTTGCTTCCTTACACTTTTGCCCAAATGAAATAAATAGAACTCATGGAGACATACAAGCTGAGGAAGGAAACATCACTGATGAGGGAAGAGCTCAAAGAAGGATATTAAAAATAGAATTGTGGAGGCTTAGCAGACATATTGAAAGGGTGTGGCACCAAAAATCCAGACTTAAATGGCATCTCTTGGGGGACAAGAACACCAAATTTTCCATGTTTCAGCCTCATCAAGATTAAGAAGAAATAGTTTCAACTCTCTTCAAATTGGGAACTCTATAGTTGAGGATTCAACGGCCATTAAACATGTAGTTTTAAATCATTTCAAAAAACTCTACACTAAAGATGTGGCAGTCAGACCTATGTCTAGCTTTATGTTGGGTAACACACTTGACTTTAAAATGTGTATTCATTTGACAGCTGATTTTATTGAGGAGGAAATTTGGAATGCTATGAAACTCTGTGATGGGAACAAGGCATCAGGCCCAGATGGCTTTAACATGTTGAGCATCAAAAACAGTTGGAGTTTCATGAAAGGTGATATCTTGGCTTTTATGGATGAATTTCATAGTAATGGTAGACTACCAAAATGCATCAACTCCTCTTTTATCACCTTGGTTCCAAAAGTTGAGAATCCCATTGGTTTATCTGACTTTAGACCAAATAGTCTTATTGGTTGTATGTATAAAGTATATAAAAAGTACTATCCAAAGTGCTCGCAGCAAGATTGAAAATAACAATTCCTATCATTGTGGGGGATGTCCAATCAGCTTTCTCAGGTGGCAAAAATATTCAAGATGGTGTCCTTATTGCTAATGAAGTAGTAGATAGCTAGAAAAAGGGAAGGAAACAAGGAATCATTATTAAGTTGGAGTTTGAGAAGGCCTTTGATAATTTGAATTGGAACTATCTTCTTGAAATGATGAGGATTATGGGTTTTCCCCTGAAATGGATCTCATGGATTAGAGAATGCCTATCTTCCTCATGGATTTCTGTGTTAGTTAATGGCTCTTCTTGCAAGGATTTTCAAATGCAGAAAGGGGTAAAGCATGGTCATCCCTATCCCCTTTTCATTTCATAATCGCTGCTGAAGGGCTTAACTGGATGTTCAAACATGCACTTTTGCAAGGCACACTTTTTGGATTAACTATAGGCAATGATGGCCCATGTATCACTCACTTGCAGTTTGCAGATGACACCCTTGTCTTCTAGAATGCAAAATTAGAAGAAGTTGTTGCTGTCAAGGAGTTGTTAACAAAGTTTGAAGGAATGTCCGAGCTCAAAATAAACTATCACAAAACTATTCTCTGTGGTGTTGGCATGGTAGATATGGATGGCAACTTTTTGCTCAAAGTTTTGGTTGCCTTACTAAAAAATTACCTATCAGATATCTTGACATGCCTTTAGGCGCTAGTCCAAAGCTCATATCCATTTGGAAACCTGTTATTGATAAAATTAGGACCAGACTTGCCTCGTGGAAGAGAAGGTACCTATCCTTTGGTGGTAGAATTGTCCTCATCAAATTTGTTCTCTTCCGTCTCCTTATATTCTTCGTGTCTCCTTTCAAAATGCCAGAAGGTGAAGAAAAACGTGTTGAGTCCATTCAAATAAAATTTCTTTGGGGAGGATCTGTTGTAAAAAAGAAAATACACATGGTAGCTTGGTCTAAAGTCACAATGACAAGAGAAAGTGGGGGTCTTGGCATCAGATGCATTAGGCAAATGAATGAAGCTCTTCTTACTAAATGGTGGTGGAGGTTTGGAGTCGAAAAGGAAGCTCTTTGGAGGGAAGTAATTCAAGCAAAATATAAGATGGGGGCGAATTGTTGGTTTCCCACAATTGAAACGCATAGAAACGTTTCCACCATTTGGAAAGATATCACGAATGTAAAATCTAGGAATCTTGATTTGTTTGCCTTGTATTTTGAAAATATTAGGATTGCGGTCGACGATGCTTTATTCTTTTTCTGGAAAGATGTTTGGCTTGGAAACCCTTGTCTTGCTGAAGCGTACCCCTCACTGTTCAGAGTTGTCAACTCAAAAGATGAACTTCTTGGTCAAGTGTTGACAAGAAGAAGATGCAGACCATTGAGACTTGCAGTTTAGAAGGAGATTCTATGAGTGCAAGGAGGTTATGCTAGTAGAACTCTATCAACTTTGGTGTTGCAGCAAACAATATATGGAGCAAAGGATACACTTGTCTAGTCTACCTGCAATTCAAATGTTTTTACGGTAAAATCTTTCTAAGAACTTGCTAGATCAAATGCAATGGTAATTAATTCATCTTATGATCTCATATGGAGAAATGTGGTGCCTTATCATGTTCAATGTTTTGGATGGTTGGTTCACCCTGGAAGAATCAAAACTTCAGAATTCTTATTTAGGATTGGTATGATTCAGAATGTAGGAGAAACCAATTGCAAATTCTGCAACTCGGGTTTTGAAACTCTAGATCATCTACTGCTTCATTGTGATTTTGTTTGGATGATATGGACAAAAATATTGCTTTAGTGGGGTGCTCAATGGGCGACACCAAAATCAGTGGTGGATTTACTTCTTTGGTGGAACAACTGGAATATGAAATCTGCAAAAAAGATTATTTGGGACTGCATCCCTTTGGCAGTCATGTGGACCATATGGAATAAGAGGAATGCACTCATTTTTGAAGCTGTAACTCCTAACTAGGAAGACATCACTGATCTCATTAAAACCAGGGTTGCTCTCTGGGTTAAAACAAAGGAGGAAGATGGAAGCAGAAGGGGTAAATACTTAGTGGAAGATTACATCTTTAGGCTCCAAAGTGTGTTGGATTCTATCTAGATATCTTTACCATATGTTTTTTTTTTTTGGTCTGTTGGTTGCAAATTGAAGGGCATGTCCTTCATTTTGATGCTGTCTATTTTGTTCTCTTAATCTGTTGGTGCCTTGCCAACTTCTTGGGTCTTAGAGTTTCATATGATTATCTACTTGAGTGTGCCAATTTATTTGGCCCCTCCCTTAGATATGATGTTTTCCTCTCTGTACCCTTTTCATTGTACCGCTCTCAAAGTTGTATGAAATTTATTCTTTACTGTTCAAAAAAAAAATATGAGAAATTAAGTTTGTTTGATTACATAAGTTCGTCTTTTGTCTCTCAAGCGCTTGTCTGACCTCCTATTTTGAATAATGTGGTGTTGGGTAGTGAGAGAAAGATATAAGGAGAGGATGAAGCATGTGGTTTTCCCATGTTGTCTTGCTTTCCAATTCTGACATCAATTCTTCTAGCTCCACTTGTTTGGTTAGTCTTATTAGCACTTTGATTTTAAGTTTCCATTTTTTAGATTGTGGTCATTTGGCACTTAATATTCTTGAATTGGCATTTGGACATTGGTTTTCGAGAACCAATAATTTGATAAGTGACTTCTCAAGGCTGCTAGAAGCTATATAAGTGGAGTTCTTTGAAGTTATATTACTGAAATTTTGTGTTCCCTTAGTCTTAATTGATTATTTCTCGACTTATGGAGGAACTTTTAAGGTGGTTCACTTATTGTTTTTTGTCGTTGAACCCTGGACTTGGATTCCATTATCTAATCCTTTTTTAAGTTTAACGGCTTGCAAGTGGAGTGGAGTGCAGTTGGCGCCCCCCTTATACTCCCATGCACATGGGCAGGGTACGATTCCCGTAAGCACCCATCCCCTCCCCAAGTTCTCTAGGATAGAGTAGATTACGATTAACGAATGGCAAAAAAAAAAAAAAAAAAGTTTAACGGCTTACCTACACTAGCTTATGTATTGTTTATTATAGGCACATTAGTTCATACCGTTTAGTCAACCTAAGCATCACTGTTTTCTGCATGAGATATACTGCTTTAGGGTGTTCTGATTTGATGCATTGACTCTGTCACGCCCTCATTTTTACAAAACATAAATAAAGAAACTTCAACAATACATGAGTCAAATGATGAGATTTCCATAAATCCATCTCAAAAGGTTTCCATAAAATAAAGTACATCATTAGCCCATTGGCTATCAAATGTTCGGGCACCCTTGCCCCAAAGGTGAAATCGAAGTAGTATCCCATAAGTTATTACAAATCCATAGTAAAAAAAAAAAGATAGTGAAAAACTAGAGTTACATTATCATCTCCTCAAAAGAAAATTGTATGCATAGAAGATGAATAAAATAACTTCATGCCATGTATGCTCATCATCCAAGTCATGCACTTCAAACCATGCACGATCAAAACTGGGTACCGGAAAAGGGATAGGGTGAGCACACGCGCTCGTAGGAGAACTATTCTACTAACGCTAGGTGTATAAATATGATGCATGCATATGGAGGCAAGATACATCCAAAGGATGTTCATGTGCGAGTCCAAGTATCCAAGTAAAAGAGAAGGGATTTTTGAAAGTTCCAAAGTACCCAAGTGACTACCAAGTATCCACCCAGCATTTCATGTGTTCAAAGTAATATCAAGTGTCTAAAAAGATTTCAAAGTGTCCCAAAGTAGCCATTGATTCATTAGGTTCGTCAAAATCACCAATAAGTATAACACGTGTCCAAAATCATGTCCAAGTGTCCATTGTTACCAAAATGCCATATGTACCTCAGAACACTTTTATTTCTAAGTACTCAACACCACCCAGGTTTCTATTTTTGTTTCACCAAAACTACCAAAGTTACTCAAACAAATTCGAAACCAAGTCCACAAGTCGAGTTTCGGCAAAACACCATAGATAGTCCAAAATCTCATTTCTCATTTCTTTCATTGAAGAAAAACCATCATTTTCATTAGAACTAGGGATTAAATCCCTCTGCCGGATTCCATAGGCTCCGCATGCCTCTGCCAGGTTCTGTGGGCCCCGCGTGCCCCTGCCAAGTTCTGTAGGCCTCGCGTGCCTCTGCCGAGTTCTGTAGGCCCCGCGTGCCTCTGCCGGGTTCTGTAGGCCCCGCATGCCTCTGCCGGGTTCTGTAGGCCCCGCGTGGCTTTACAAAAAAGAATTTACCAAATCATGGCATGGGTTTTAAGCAACTCATTTTCCAAACATTCTATCCAAATTCCATGACAAGTCTATTTTTTTCAAAGTTCATTTCACCATTTCACATCGTTCGATAAAAAGGGGTTATGCACACACCCACACACGCTTGGTCTTCACACTTGGTGATGATGGCTCTAGAGTAGCCTTTCTTCTTTGCACGAAACCATGATGAGCTGAAGAAATGAATTCGTCAACATTTGAGCTGCTGGAACCTCTGCAAAAGCTGTGTGACAAGTGACAATGCCGTACGGTAATGTAGGAGAGAGATTGAGGTAGTGACTGCTGATGGAGCACTTGGAGTAGTGACAGTGCCTCTTATTACCCCCACAGTTACTTTTGCCACGACAGAGGTGACTTCTTGATTGCTGTATTTGCTTTGATTGTCTTCTTGTAGCAACACCCCATACATTGCTGATGTACCTTTGTATTTTAGATTCCTGCTGAGTGGGCGACGGCTTCGTACCAGTTGGTGCAGGACTTGCAGGCCATAGTCCGTCAGTTTGTGATGGGCCTTACTCCTAAGGTGCGTCCGCGAGCTGAGCCAGGAGTTGTACTTGGTTGTAGGCAGGGTACCACCAGAGAGAGGACACCAGCGCGTGGTACCAGGGAGGCTAGTAGAGGCACAGGTCGAGGTGCTGGAGAGGCTAGTAGAGGTAGAGAGAGGCCAGCCATGGTACTCGCAGGAGGAGAGAGAGTGCCAGTAGTGAGAGAGGAGTTAGCCGAGGGGCTACCCCTAGTGCTGGAGCTGCTGAGGTATACATTAGACTTGCCTTTTCCTTTATGTTGATCATGTATGCCTTTCATCATTCTTGAGAGACTTTTATTGCTTGTACAGGGAGCGTCGGGTTCCCAGAGTGTTAGGCGTTCTATGCCTCGAGCTACTTCAGTGACTCCACCTTCAGGCCGAGTCCTCCGTTCTTCTGAGAGACGGAGAGAGAGTGTACCGCAGAGAGAGGAGCCTGCAGAGAGTAGTAGTACCGATAGCCATCCTTCTACGCCAGAGGAGTACAGACACTTAGGACATGCGCCACCGAAGCGCCCTCGTACCTGAGATAGTTTGTTAGTAGTAGCATTTTACTAGGTGGGGCCTGCGTGCCTTGTTTTGATTTGGGCGTCTGTTTAGCCCTTTTGTATAGATGGCCTGCGAGCCGTAGTAGTTGACTCAGCATTGGGCCTGTTTGCCCCTGTATATGGTTACACTCGTGATGTGGATGTTTTGATTTTGATTTTATAAAAACTTGCATCTTGTCATGTTTTTATTCACATTGGAATTAAATTTGAAAAATCAAAGTTCGCACGTGAGTTCTTAATAAAAACGACTGAATTAAGACCAACAAACTTGTATGTGGAAAGCTTGACTCGTATTCATGGTTGTGACTCACAGGACTCAATGAAGTAGAGAGGCTAGCTTTTCGAATTCACATGTGTAATGCAAGGATTATGGACAATAGAACGATGTTTGTTGTACGCACATGCCGGCATTGCTGTTTGACAAACGAATGGAATGATTCATGAAGTATAACTTGCCGATGCTTCTATTCTTGATGTATAAGTCTCGGAGACATTTGATCAACAAATTTTGGTTGGGGTCATCAACCAATCCTTCCACTTGGCTAAATGCACGTGTTACGGCTTGTATGCACAGGCTACGTGCCAATGAGAAGCATGGAATGAGTCTCGGATGTTCGAAACACAATTTTTGCTGAAATTGTCCAGTTGTGTTGTGCGGCATCAAAACTGTGCCATGCGGCACTCCTGGTGTGCCGTACGGTACTGGCCTAACAGTGCCAAAAATTTTTGCAACTTGCAGCCGATTTCTGGTCCTCCCTTTTGGCCTTCCATCACTCCAACGCACGTCCTAGGGTCTTGAAGGGCCATTGTGAGGCATTCTTTGGAGAGCTTTGCAAATTTAGTATGATTCCTTGCAGTTTTCGAGTTGGCACGTCTTTCGAGATGGCCGTTCTTTAGAACTTCAAACTTTGTATCGTTCTTCATGCATGGTAGCTATAAAAGGCTGTTCATTCCATTCCTCATTTGCATCCCAAAATACATAAACTTCTTCCTTGTTTATCCTCCCCCTCACAATGGCAGTGAGTTTTTCAGCTCTAATGCGCCATTGGCTTAATGATCTCGATGGTTTGGACTGGCTCCACTTTCGGGGTCACAGGCTGACTTTCCTTCGCTATATTGGAGACGTGTCCGTACGTCCAGAGTTGTTGCGAGCTGTAACACAATTCTGGGACCCTGAGGTGCATGTTCTTCGCTTTGGCCTTCACGAGTTATGCCCCACTGTGGAAGAATTCTATGCATACATTGGAGGTTTTGATTTGGTGGAGCCCATCATCCCTCTCCAAGGAGTTGGTTTTGCCCCAGTGCTGTCTTCCAAACTGGAAATAAGTAACAATGCGGCCAAGTCCCTGATTCATGAAGGTTTTCTGAACATTCCACATCTGATTGAAGGATTCCGCTCCAACGACTTTGCTTTGTGCTTATGTTTACTGGCTGCATTCTTGTTTGTGCAATCTGATGATCAGGCAAGCTCTTCCTTGGTTGGTGTGGCTATGCAAATTGAGGAGCGCAAGGATGTAGCTCCCATGGTTCTGGCCGAGACTTTGATGGGGTTAGACGGAGTTCATGCTGGTCGGACCGACGTCTTTGAGGGTAGTCCTTTGCTCTTACAGGTAGGCTTCTCACTCAGCTCTCCTTTTTCTGGTTTTTCACTCGTTCTCATTTTACCTCGATTCTCAGTTTAAGGCTTTCTAAGGTTTCTTACTTGTTTTCTCTCCTTCACACAGCTATGGTTATGTGATAAGGCTAATCTGCTGGAGCCTGTGCCAGGAAACCGGGTTCATGAAACACAAGGGTTTGTTATCAGGAATTTCAGGGAGGTTTTTGATGATGTGGGAGGTTGGATTCAGGTTTTCTCCCAGCTCACAGAAGAGGTGATCTCTTGGCGCTTGACTTGGGTTGATCTTCCATACATGGCCGTTAGCAACATGGGGCGTCAGCGAATGGTTGTGGCAGGCCTGACCCGATGGACTTTCTATATCCCAAACCGCATCCTCCGTCAACTTGGTGCTTGTCAAGTGCTGCCACCTGCAGGTTCCGAGAACTTTGTTGTGCCAAATTTCAATGTTGCCACATTCAGAGCTTATCAGAATAATTGGAGGGAGCGCGTGACCATTCCGAAAGATCCATATCCCAGTGTCCTTCTTCCGGCATGTTACAAGAGATGGTTGATGAAAGACATTGAAGCAAGAGCAAATGGAAACTAAGACAGACTTTAGACTCGATCTTACTATGCTTGAAATAAGTTGTGTACCTTGTGCTATAGATGTTGTTGTTGTTTGTTTCTTTTGAAAGTTTTCATGCTTAGCCATGTAATCGAAAAAGTTTGTTCAAATAAAACTTGAGTTTTGAGAACTTTCCATTCTTGATTTTTACCAGTTTTGTCTGTGAAATATGAAATGCGCACAATGACTTGGAATCAACTCGAAGGATTATGACCGAACCTCAAGGCGAGGCTGCCTACGTATCCCTTATAAAAAGGAATCAGGTCATGACGTAGTTCAGGACTACAAGTGTTTGGTTAGGGTTCACTCGGGTATTTACACTCTCCTTTTGTGCTCTGAATTTTGCCTAGTACCGCCCTTTCGGGTTTTCGGTCTAGCGAGCTCTGATTTATTTAGCCTTATCTTTTGCCTAAGCCGCCCTTTCGGATTTTCAACCTAGCAGGCTTTTGCTCTAATTTTTGCCTGGAACTGTCCGCCCTTGCGGTTTTCAGTCCAGCGAGCTTCTCTCAGGGGTAGTATCTCTTGAGTTGATCCAAGTTGACTAGAGTAGAGAATTCATTTCCGTCGAGATCGATGAGTTGCGCTGCACCTCCAGATAATATCTTCTTGATAATGTAAGGCCCGGCCCACTTTGGTCGAAATTTTCCACGCGGATCGAAAACCGGAGCTCGAATCTCCTTTAAAATCATGTCGCCTTCCTGTAAATCCCTGGATTTCACCTTCTTGTTAAAAGCACGGGCTATTCGGCGCTGATATCCCTGAACATGATACAGGGCTTTAAGCCGCCTTTCATCGAATAGCATGAGCTCTTCAAATCTCGCGTTTTGCCATTCTGCTTCATCAATTTCTGATTCTGCCATAATCCTCAAAGATGGGATTTCGAGTTCGATGGGAAGAACAGCTTCCATGCCGTAAACCAGAGAGTAGGGTGTTGCCCCTGTCGGAGTTTGGACGGATGTTCGATATCCCCATAATGCCAATGGCAGTTGTTCGTGCCAATTCCATATGGATTCAGTGGTCTTCTCTAGTATAGTCTTGACGATTTTGTTGGCTGCTTCCACGGCTCCGTTGGTTTGCGGTCGGTAGACAGTAGATTTATGGATCTGAATCCCGAATTCTTCAAGAGTCTCTGCCGATCTTCCTTTGAAATGAACCCCATTGTCTGATACAAAAGCCTGAGGGACTCCATACCTATAGATGATGTTCTGCTTGATGAAGTGAGCAACCTGGACTGCCGTGAGAGTTGCGTAGGAAGCAGCTTCAACCCATTTGGTGAAATAATCAATTGCGACCAAAATGAACTTGTGCCCGTTTGATGCCGCCGGCGTGATTTTACCGATAACGTCTATGCCCCAGACAGAAAAGGGCCAAGGCGAAGTCATGGAATGTAATTCTGATGGCGGGACATGCATGAGGTTGGCGTGGATCTGGCATTTGTGACATCGTCTCACATATTCAATACATTGAGTCTCCATGATTGACCAATAATAGCCCTGTCTTAAGATTTTCTTGGCGAGCATCATGCCATTCATATGAGGGCCGCAAACTCCTTCATGTATTTCTTCCATGATCCGACTGGCTTCTTCCTCGTGCACACATAGTTTGTGTGTTCCACAATGAGATCTCCGATATAGCCTTCCTCCCCAAATGATGTATTGAGATGCCAATCTTCGAAGAGCAACTTGGTTCTTCTTATTGGTTCCTGTCGGATACTCGCCCTTTTCAACAAAGTTCCAAATGTCGTGATACCATGGCAAACCATCGTTTGGCTCGTCAATGACCATGACGTACTCGTAGACAGGCTTGTCTCGTTGTTCAATCACAATTGGCCTGAGTCTGACTCCGTTCGGTATCTCAACCATGGGGGTTAATGTTGCGAGGACATCGGCAAACTGATTCTTTAATCTTGGCACGTGCGTGAAAGTGACCATCTGAAACCGTGGAATCAACTCATCCAGGTCTTGATGATAGGGTTTCAACTTGTCTTCCTTGACCTTCCATTCTCCATTTGCTTGTGACACCACTAAGTTTGAGTCTCTGACTACTTCCAGTCTTTTGACTCCAATTTCCAAGGCAGCTTCCATTCCTACGATGCAGGCTTCATACTCTGATTGGTTATTGGTGACTTTGAAGTTTAGCTTAAAAGCAAGAGGGATATGCGATCCTTCTGGGGAAATTAATAATACCCCGATTCCAAAACCTTTCTGATTGGCCGCCCCGTCAAAATACAACATCCAAACATCATTGGTGGTTGTCATCACGTTTTCATCCGGGAATTCAAACTCTATATCTTCCGGACCTTCCACAGGGTGATCGGCAAGGAACTCGGCAATGGCTCTTCCTTTTACCGACTTCCTGGTAACATATTTGATATCGAATTCTGCTAGCAAAAGCAACCATCGTGCTAACTTACCTGTAAGCGCGGGTTTCTCGAATAAATATTTGAGAGGGTCCATCCGAGAAATCAGTGTTACAGAATAGGCCAACATATAGTGTCTTAACTTCTTGGAAGCCCAGACCAAAGCCCAGCAAGTCTTCTCCAGCGAAGTGTATCGTTCTTCGCATCCGACCATCTTTTTGCTTATGTAGTAAATTGCTTTCTCAGATCTGCCTTCTCCTTCTTGTGCTAGCATGCCTCCCATTGCTGATGAAGTGACTGATAAGTATAGAATCAAAGGTTGTCCTGGTACAGGTGGCGTCAGAACCGGAGGATTCTGCAAGTATTTTTTTATTGTTTCGAAGGCTTTCTGATACCTGTCGTCCCATTTGAATGGCACGCCTTTCTTGAGAAGATGAAACATTGGCTCGCAAGTTGAGGTTAACTTGGCGATGAATCTGCTGATGAACTGAATTTTGCCGAGGAAACTCCGCACTTCCTTCTCTGTCTGTGGTGATTCCATTTCGAGAATGGCCTTGATTTTGGATGGATCCACTTCAATTCCTCGAGTTGTGATCATGAAGCCCAACATCTTTCTGGCCGTAACTCCGAATGTGCACTTTTCGGGATTGAGACGCAATCTGTACTTGCGAATCCTTTTGAAGAATTTCCTGAGAGCGTACAAGTGCCCTTTTCTTTCCTTGGATTTGACAATCATGTCATCCACGTACACTTCGACTTCTTTGTGAATCATATCATGCAGTAGAGTTGTAGCCGCTCTCTGGTAAGTAGACCCGGCATTCTTTAACCCAAATGGCATAACCCTGTAACAGTAGGTGCCCCACTCTGTGGTGAAAGTAGTCATTTCTCGGTCTTCGGGGGCCATGAGAATCTGTTTGTAGCCCGAAAAACCGTCCATGAAAGAAAGCAATGCGTGTCCCGCAGTGTTGTCTACGAGTACATCTATATGCGGCAGTGGAAAGTCGTCCTTAGGGCTGGCTTTGTTCAAATCCCTGAAATCCACGCAGACTCTAATCTTCCCGTTCTTCTTGGGAACAGGCACGATGTTGGCGACCCACTTAGGGTATTCAGTTACCATTAGAAATCCTGCATCAATCTGTTTGTGAACTTCCTTCTTGATTTCTAGCACCCAGTCAGGCCTCATTTTTCTCAACTTCTGTTTAACAGGTTTCGCATCTGGATAAAGTGGGATTCGATGCTCCACGATTTCAGGGTCAATCCCGGGCATGTCCGTATGAGACCGTGCAAAAACATCCTGAAACTCTCTTAAAAGATCTGCATGAGCTTTAAATTCTTCTAGAGACAACCCTGAACCGATTTGAACCATTCGTGGATTACTCTCATCTCTCAAATTTATTGAAATTACTTCTTCTTTTAGAGGCTGAGCATGTCTTTCGTTTTCTCGTTCGATTAGAGATTGGAGTTCTTTTGGAATTTCTTCCTCAAACTCAATCCCATCATCGTCAGGGTTAACACAATTTATTTCAGACACAGCAAGATAAGCAAAGTCAATTTCATTCATTGCAAAAGAGGTGGTCCCAGGGGCATGATACATGAGAGTGGACTCAAACTCGAAAGAGAAATGATGACGTGGAGGACTAACAGACACATGCATTGACTCAGAGGTGGACTCAAACTCAGTGCTAAACTCAGACTCAGTGCTGGACTCTGACTTAGACTCAAATTCAGTGCCAGTGTAAATAATTTTGGGTACAAAAATGCAGTTTTTATAAATCCCATTGGCATCCACGATGAGTGAGGAAACATCTCCAAGGGCTTCTTGGCTTAGCATCATCAGCTCCATGTCTCTAATAGGCTCCAAATCAAATATCTTTGCAGCAGGCCCATCCTCAACCATACCTAATGGACTTTCATTTCCAAACAACGATACCAGATTCCCTGAGTCAAAAACTTCAATCCAGTCAGATTTGCATTGCTTGACCAATTCTTCTAGCTTTGCTGACTCATCATTGCTATCCCAAGTGTCATTGGCGAATATTTTGAATCCTGGCAGCTTGGTTCTTTTCTCCATATCCCAAAACGGTTTTGGCTCTCCTTGATAGATAGCCTCCTTTTCTTTGACAAAATGAATGGGACCCTTCTTTGACTGAGCACGAGCTCGAGCTTTCCATCCACTTCCCAGCTCATTCTCGTTGGGTTGATAACCAAGGCCGAAGCGGTGATTATTCATAGGGAAATTAGGGAATTCAGCTATTCCCTGATTGTTGCGGCCTAATCCCAAACCTGGCATGTAAGCCATCTTCCTCATCATTTCAATAACCGTAGAGCTAACCGAGAAATCTTCATCCATTTTGATAGTGAGAATTGCCCCAGCGGTGTCAAAAGAGAATCCTCCGAGAGCGACATCTTCTTCTCCATGTATGATCTCAAGCACAGGGGCGTTATCGGAGACATGAGGACGAATCCCAGATTCTCCATAGATAGTTAGGGTTCCTGTGGCCAATCCAAGCTGAACTTTCTGATGTAGAGAAGACAATACTGCCATAATGTCTGGATGATGAAGCCATGGTCTACCAAGTAACAGGTTGAAAGATGAAGGGATGTCGAGCACATGAAACTCGACGTTGGACTTGAAATTTTCGACTGATATCTCCAGTTGGACAACTCCGACTACATCCCTGCGCGTATTATCGTAAGCACGCACTCCAAGATTCGATGGCTGGAAATCTTTAGTCGTGAACCCCAAACAGTAGGCCGTGCGTAGTGGGCAAACATTTAAAGCAGATCCATTGTCTAGGAGAATAACAGGAACCCATTTCCCCATACATTTCATAGTGATGTGTAACGGCTTGTTGTGGCTGGCTCCTTCTGGCGGCAAGTCTTTCTCAGTGAATGTCACGACATGTTTCGCCTAGTTTGGTGCAAGCAAGGATATCAGCGCTTCAGGGGGAGTGTCGGGCGGCACTTCCATGTTAGAGAGAGTATTGATCAGTTTCTGGCAGTGTTCCCTGGATGAGGAAAGTAGCCCCCAAATGGATACTGATGCTGGGGTTCTCTCAAGTTACTTCCGGATGGGATCCTCCACTGGCATAGGATTCCTTTGCGATGGTTGAGTGACAACTTCTGATGTCTGAGTGACATTTTCTGGATTACTAAGAATTGAATTGCCCTGGACGGGATCGCTCCAAGCGAATGCCCCAGCCTGAGCATGGTTAGAGGTGTTGCTTCTCTGCAGGTCAGCAGGTTGATAGATCCGTCCGCTTCTTGTTACTCGGTTAACTGATGGCGGTTCTTCATCCCAAAAGTCTAAAAATTCATTGACCTTTCACTTCCCAGCCTTGATGGATTCCAACTTCTGTTTCGTGTCAAAGTACTTGGACCAAAATCCTGTAAGGCTATCTTCGGCCTTTCATTTCTCGATCTTGATGTTCTGCATCTTCTTTCCTAGATTTTCTACTGCTTGATTACGCCAAAATGAATCATCTAACGTGGCCCTGTTGACGGTCCATACTTCATCGTTGTCGAATCGGATATCGACAACATCTTCTTCGTCCCAAAGTGAATCTGCCCTTAGAACCGAGACGTCTAGCTGTGGAGGAAATGGCACGGATGGTCGAGGCAGAGATTCCCCGATAATGTAGGCTTGAGGAAACCAGTCATGATCACCAAAGACAGTCTCTATAGCAGAATGTTCTTCAATCCCGGGAAGTGGAGGTGGCAGCAAATTATCCGAAGGATGGCTGCTAGGGACCCAATGATAAACTTCGCCGAGCGTCCGATTCCATATGTCTCCAGGTTCTTCAAATAATGCAGGGAGTGAAACTGCGTCGAGAGGATCAGCACAAATTGTCTCCCATCGTTCTCGTCAATCTTCCTGCTCACTCGGTTCAACATATTCAAGAGTATGCACCATGCCTGCGATGCACACAACTTTGTCGATCCGGCGGATACTGGAATCCGTTGGTATCGAAACAACCGGCTTGGCATGAGAATCTAGGATAATAAATTGGCTTGGGTCCCATTCTTGACGGAATTCTTCCCAATCTTGATCACCCATGGCCCATTCTTTGCTTTCTGCAATGTCTGCCCATGTGGGTTTCTGTTCCAATTTAATTCTTTCGAGGGAGCAGATTCCAAGATCTTCTGGTACAGAGATGAGTGTTTTAGGTTCAGTGGCCAGTATGATGTATAGACTAGGGTTAAATTTAGTGGAGCTTGGATTATTTGGAGTGGAGTTGAGGGAGATTTGGTTGATTTGGGTATTGGGTTTGTGTTCTGGCATGGGATTTGAGACAGTGTTTGGCTTTTTGAGGGGAAGCGGGATTGTTCCGTCTTCAATGAGGTCTTGGACCTTGTGCTTGAGATGAATACAATTGTTGGTGTGATGGCCAGGCATTTGGTGGTAGGAACAGAAGGCATTGGGATTATGGCTTGGAGGAAGTATTTTGGGTGGTTCGCGGGGCTCAAGTGGCTTGATGGCGTCCTTTTCAAGGAGCTTTTGGTAGACTGTGGTTAAGGGAAAAGGGAATTGGTAGAAGCTTCTTGCTTGCCGGGTTGGCTGGGCTGCTATTTGGTTAATAGGCTCTGTTTTGGTTGGTTTAGAGTTTGAGGAACTGGCCTGGGTGTGGCCGTATTGGTTGGTTCCGAACAGGGTATTGCTGTTGCCAGAGTAAACTCGTTTAGGCTTGGTAGACTCTCCTTTCTCAAATATGCCGGTTCTGAGTGCATCTTCGACCGCGAGGCCGGCCTCGTAAAAAGTTCTGAAGTCAGCGGTAGTTTGGAAAACCACTAGGTGCTTTGCAAAATCGGGCGCCAAGTTCTTTGTGATAATTCTCATTTGCTCTTTCTCTGAGGGTCGATCTATCATCTGAGATGCTTTCCCTCTCCATCTTCTGATAAAGTCGGCAAAGGACTCATTTGCTCCCATTTTGGTTGCATCCAATTCTTGAATGGTCATTTCAAGTTGAATATTGTAATTGTACTGGGCCATGAAGGCTGCCCCAATATCTTCCCAACTTCCTTTTCTTGAAATGTAAAGATTCAGAAACCATCGCAGTGCTGGTCCCGTTAGAGTCTGCTGAAACATCTGACCCATGGCATCCTTTTCAATGTTATACATGGACAGGGTGCCTACATACGTCTGCAAGTGGGCTCTTGGATCTCCACTTCCATCAAATTCTTCCCAGGCTATAGGCTTGAATCCTTCCTGGAGTTTGGCGCCGGGAAATAGACATAATTTGTCCATATCAACACCTGTGGCAGCCACTTTCTCTTGTTTCTGGACTGATTCCTCGAGTTTGGCGACTTTCGCCATCATTGCCTCCAAATTCGGATTCTCTTGTGGAGGCGGATTTGGCGGTGGTTGCTCCCCTGGACCTCCTGGTGGCTTGTTCTGAAGGGTCAATCCTTGTATCAAAAGCAATAATTCAGCCATCTGACTATCACTATGTTCCCGTTGTTCTTCCAAGGCTAGTTTGAGAGCCTCGATCTCATCTTTGCTTGACATATCTGCAGGATTTGCTGAATCTGACTGTATCGCTTTTGACTCAGTTCGAATTAATCGCTGTTTGGGAGTTCTAGTCCAACTAGGTACAGTTTTCTTCTCATTCTTACCGATGATTGAAACTGATAGTGAAAACAAAAATGAATTTAGTGACTGGGGCGAAGAATGCTATGTCCAGGAATTCATGTATGAATGAAAGAATGATGATGTGCAATGTAACCACAGTTTTGGAAAGGATTGCCCCAATTTTCAGTGCTCTGTCGACTGTATTCAAAAGATTTTGCAAAACAAAGGTCGAACCTTTTCAGGGGTTGCCTACGTATCCTTATTTCAGAGGAATCAGGCCATGACGTAGTTCAAAACTACAACTGGCTTTCTCCCTTAAACAACAAGAACTCCAACATAGAGAAAAGTACAAACTGACTCAATTGACATAAGAAAAGCACAAACTGACTCAACTGACATAAAGAAAAGTACAAACTGACTCAATAAAGCAAAGTACAGACTCGATAAAGCTCAAACTGACTTGAGCTACAAAAGGTAGACTTAACAGTCTCAAAAAGGGCCCTGTAGGCTAAATCTGTTGACAATTAGCTTGCTGCTATTTCCTGATCTGACTCAGTTGTTGGATTTGTTGGGGGAGCATTCTTGACTTGGTTCTTCTGGCTTTGTTTCCTCGCTTGATTCTGGTTGCTTTGGTGGGTTCTCCAAAGCATACATCTTCTTGAGCTGTTTGGGAGATAAACCATCATTCAGAAGAAGACATTCTTCATAGCAATCTTCACAATCACACTCATCCCAGTATTTGTGTCCTGTCACTGGGTCTTGGAAGTAGTAGACCGGTGTGCCGTCTGGCTGAAAGTACTTGACTGGTGCCATGACATCTACATCTTCATCATCACTTCCTTGCTCTATCCTGACAGTGATCTTGTCGGGGATATCCTTGGCTTTATCATTTGTGGAAGGGTGAAATTTCCAACCTTGATCATTCACATTCTCAGAGTCGTGCCATTGAAGGGTTAAGCCTGGTTGGTCAGACATGGCTAGCTGATGAAGCAACTCTTCGAGCTTGTCTTTGTCTGGAGTTTCAATTCCAATATCCTCATTCTCCACTTCTTCAAGTATCCATACTGGTGCGCCATGATGAGTGGTAAAGGTGGACTTGAGTTTCTTGCTTCCAGATTGACTGCTCATTTTCGATTACAGACTCTGATAAAAGAAATACAATATTCTAATTATTGGGAGGAAGAGAGCCAATTGCAACATTATTATTTTAAAACAAAAGAAATTTGTTTATTTAACAGAGCACTCGATCATTGGGGGAATCCCTCTTACCATTGTGGAGGGGAGGATGTGAACCTAAGGTAAAAGCTATCGTGTACATGCAAGATAGGCAAACAACAAATAATAAGCAGTTAAACAGTCAACAGGATATATCACATAATCCTAACCTGTGGGTTCCTGTCCTAGGTTGGGAGGTTCTAGGTTAATTATATGCAAAGGCCGGTTTTGGTTTAGGGGGTTCCCCAGACTAGAGCCAATATTTGCCTCCCAGTGCCAAGTGTACTGCATGGCAAAGGTCGAGCAGCAGGCTAACTCATCACGGTCCAGGGTTGCTGAGCATCCGGGGATGTCCTAACACCAGTGAACTGGGTAGGGTAACCAAGACGCAGCAGCGGGGCTTATCGAACATCGATGCAAGCGATGCAAAAGTTAGCAATAAAATTGTTTTCAAAAATCCCACAAATGTTTTTTTAAAGCTTGGCTCACTTTTTAAATTAATCAAAATTTTGAAATTCCACTCATGCGAACAACCGAGAAAGCTCCAGTCCAGACTGATCGGGCTTTCACCCTGACATCAATCCTTTCTAGTACAGCGTGAAGCACGTACTTGGTGTCAAGCTTTCGAATGGTCATTTTACAAGTGTAGAATTTCAAAATAGAGATTAATTTAAAATATCGATCCCCAGCAGAGTCGCCATTTTGTGGACGGTCGACCTCCACCCGCCGGTTGGGTTTTGATTTGAAAATAGAGTCACCACCCGGGTTTTTAAAAAATGGTTTAGGACCCGAGAAACCGTTTTGGAAAATGATTGAGAAAATGATTTATAAAACAGTTTGAAAACCAGAGATTCATTTTGGATTCGGGAGCCAGGTTACGAACGGGGAAGGGTTTTAAGGCACCCCGTTCGCCCGATTTAGAATCGGTCTTTACTAAACATTTGTAGGATTTTTTAGAAAATGTTTTAGAGCCGAACTTCAACAGATAAACATTTGACTTATGCAAAGCAGACGATAATAATGAAAAGCAAGCAACTAGTATGTAAATAACAGTAAATATACAAAAATCTGGAGTTTAAACTGTTCATGCAGGATACTGATCAAAATTTTGATTTTTGCCAGAAAAGTGTGCCGTGCGGCACACTAGGAGTACCGTGCGGTACAAAAAGTGTGTCGTGCGGCACTGTTCATCAACCCAACGGTCGAATTTTCAAAAGTGTGCCGTGCGGCACAGAAGGAGTGCCGTGCAGCACTGTTCATTGCACAAACAGTTCGAACTTTAATTTCTAGACATGATTGATCAAAGGCACATACAAGGCATGGAATAAGATTAAAAGTGAACTACTTTGAAGAAGAAAACAGTATGCTTGAATGAGGGATGTTCCTCCTTGCTAAATTACCCCGTACAAGGCGATGTTTTCACCGTACGACGCAATCGGGAGATTCGGGGTTGAACTAGAATTTGCTATAACATGGGTATACCAAGTGTAGGGATGATATAGAAGATCATCCCACACTTGGCACCCCTCCCCTCACGGTACCGAAGTTGTGGATTTTGGCGAAACGGGATCATACCTCGGTTTGCAACTCTCGGATTAAACTTCTTTAGAATTCCTTGAACGTGGCTTGGAACTCCTTTGAATTTCAACTTCTCTCTGATGTAGCAGCAAGGACGGTTGAATGGCTAGAACTTAAACGAATTTGGGAAGGTAACCTCTCGGGGGTAGACCAAAAACAGAGGGACTTGATCTTTGATTGGGTTTGTTTTAGAAGAAGAGACTGGATTGATTTCTGGAGGTTATGAACGAGAACGAAGATGGTTTTCGACCAAGGTGATGTTTCTTGGCAGAGTTTATGAGTAGAACTTCATGGTTTCTCTTACAAAAATTTCGGTCCTTATTCCGTTGAATTCGTTCGGGATTTATAGCCATGGGAGAACTTGGCCACCAAGTTTACTTGGTCTTCACACTTGGTGATGATGGCTCTAGAGTAGCCTTTCTTCTTTGCACGAAACCATGATGAGCTGAAGAAACGAATTCGTCAACATTTGAGCTGCTGGAACCTCTGCAAAAGCTGTGTGACAAGTGACAGTGCCGTACGGCACACGAATTGTGCCGTGCGGCACACTGACTGTGCCGTGCGGTACACCTGACCACCAAAATTCAAAAAGTTGCTTGGGCTGTGCCGTGCGTGAGAGATAAGACCGTGTGGTACTGTTGACTGAGTTGACTTGGAGAATTTTAATCCGAGAGTTCTTCCGGGCATTTCCTTTCATCATTGGGGATTAAAATGTATGAGAGTCTCATTTTGGGGTGTCTACACCTTCAAACTTTCATGTGACGTAAGATGACATATTTGTTTATAAAACCATAGTCCTCGAGTCAAAACATGGGTGAAAATGATGCCAAAGGTCGATTATATGAAGTATTGAGCAATCGGGGACCAAACGGACATCAAAGGGTGGCCGAATGCCACCCAAAGGACAAGGATAGCTGCTGGAAATTACAGAGGCAGCAGCTATGAACAGTGAACAGTGCAGATTTTCACCCTTAAGGTGTGGAATTTCAACCCAATCACAAATGAGATAGTTTAGGCACAAACTAGAGATGCTAGGTAACAATTAAACATGGAGGGAGGTCAATTTCACTCCCAATTTCACCAAACAATAAGCAATTTCATAGATCAAAGAATCAAAGTGGGAAAACCCACACAAATTGGGGAAAACATGAAATTCAAGGAAATTGAGGCCAAGAACCAATTATATGCAACAAATCACATGCATACAACTAGAGAGAGTAGACATTGTTCCCCTACCTCAAGGATTTGCTTAAAAATGGTGGAGAAATGAAACCCTAGGTGTAGAAAACCCAAATCCCGAAATGTGAGCTTCCTGTGCGAATCCAAGGTGAACTAAGCTCCCCACGACGCGTAGAATGTGAAAATAGCCTTGGTTCTTGAAGTGGTTGAGTGAGGAGGGAGAGATTTGAGCTTGGTGGAGCAAAAATGGTGGAGAAGGGCGAGAGAGAGGGAGCCGACGGGGTGGGGGGGGGGGGGGGGGGGGGGGGGGGGGAGGGAGAGAGTGTTTTGTTCTTTTTATTACAAACTTCCCCCACACACTTCTAATATAACTCTCTAATTACACCTCACACCCAAATGTCACTCGTGTATATAATATGTGACCCCACCACTTATTTTCATAAACCAAATTTAAGTAAAGACTTTCTTTACTTTAATTTATTTATGAAAATAAGAAAGTACCCCCCATTTGGAAACAATGGCATTTCCAAAATTTTTAAATTCTAATCACATCAAAATCTCATCCCCCCAGTTTTAGTACAAAACCGAAAAACGGCACATTTTTCTCCGAAGAAAATGGGTGAAAGATGACTTTGCTTTACTCAAAAATAACTTCCGATTATACCGTTGTGATTAGAAAAATCCAAGGAACAATTACCGGGACTTTTTATCGGCCAAATCAAAACTTCTCCAAAAAGTGATTTTTCATACGGGTCCTTACATTCTACCCTCCATAGAAAAATTTTATTCTCAAAATTTAAATTACAATGTTCTCTAAGCGACTTCATGCATGATATATAACATGCACTTAACTTCATAAGCTCGGGAAATGCGAAAATTTAAACCAAGTATTCACATAGCTCAAATTGCAAACGTGTCTATATACTAAAGGTTTCACAAGATCCTTGGATTGGTGTTAATAGACTCACACAGTTCCCGAATAAAACCGTAGGCCTACCTAGGTCCTTATACGACACTAAAACTAAAACAATGTTCTCTAATGCTTTCATCTGTATGTTGTAGGCAAGGGAAAGGACTCGATTTTAGTTTTAGTTTTAGTGTTCCCATTTTTTTTTCTTCTTTTCTTTTGATGTCCATTTGTTTGTTTGAATCCTACTGGTAGTGGAAGTTCAGTTTACATAGACATAGACCCTACAAAAGTGAGTAAAGTAAGTTGTGCTGATTGTTATGCCTTTTGCTGCCACCAAGGTGTTTGAATGATCAAGACACGCTAATGTTTCAAGCTCTGACGCAATAGTCCCAATCTTGACAACCGACAGCATCCGATCCAATCCCCGGATTGCTCTGCCATTGCTTCAAGGGGTTTGTCTTCCCGAGGACATGGAAAAGGTTCCCCACGAGCTGGAAGGGAACATCATCGATATGTTTTCTAGCTTGACTTTGGTAAGATCCATATTCGAAGTGCTTTCATTTCTTTCCTTCTGTACTTTATAAATTCTAACAAATTTTTTTCTAGATCTACCAATCTGTAATGAGCTGTCACCAAAAATTTGTAGCCACGTACAACTCCTACACCTCCCTGAAGAAAAAGTATCAAGACGAGATTCAAAAGAGGGAGAGTGTAGAGACCGAGTTGAAGACCATGTCTTTCGAGCTGGAAGCTGCTAGGCTGCAAGTGTCTGAACTAGAGGCGGTTAAGCAGCGGCTCTCCGAGCTAGATGAGCTGAAAAAAAGAAGGCTAAGCTTGAGGTTGAGCACGAAAAAGATGTCTCAGATGCCCGTGCTGCAGGTTTCAAAGAGTTTAAGAAGAAAGTTTTCGAGCACTACATAGGTCAAGTTACCGAGATATCGAATCCGGGCTTCCTCAAAGGGGCTAAAATCTATTACTTGAAGAGGGTCATCAATTGCTATGGGCTCGGTATGGACACAATAAGCGTTTCAACTGAGTCCAAGCTAAGGGTGGTCCCCGAAGTCGAATTGCCCAACATTGAAGTACCGACTCACTGGCTGTTGAAGAGGAAGAAGAAGAGGACGATGAGTTGATTGGAGAAAATGTTGAGGAAGATGCCCAAGTTGATGGGTTCAAGTCCCGAACCAACTTTGAGATCCGAGCCGATTGTTGCTTTGTTTTATGAACACTTCCCTTGACAACGGGTTTTGGTTCAGTGCTTGGTATGATATGTAGGATTGGGTTAAATTTAGTTGAGCTTTGATCATTTGAAGTGAAAACTAATGGAGATTTGGTTGACTTGGGCATTTGGCTTGTGTAACAGGCATCGGGTTAGAGACAGTATTGGGATTTTTTTAGAGGGAGTGGGATGGTACCGTCATCAATGAGGTCTTGGACTTTGTGTTTGAGACGAATATAGTTATTTGTGTGATGACCGGACATTTGGTGATAGGCACAATAGAGGTTTGGGTTATGGTTTGGGGGAAGCTCTTTAGGTAGCTCTCAAGGTTTGCGTGGCTTGATGGCATTTCTTTCGAGGAGCTTTTTGTAAACTGTGGCCAAGGGAAAGGGAAATTGATAGAAATTTCTCTCTTCGAGGAGCTTTAATGCTGCCACCGATTTTAACTCTTGTATTGAAGACATTGAAGTGGATTATATCCCTGCAAAAGGCTTTTGGTTCTCTTGCTCTAATAGAAGTGGTGGGATGGGTTAGAATAAAAGTAGGATTGACAGAGTTATGGTTAACCAAGTCTGGCAAGATGTTTTTACTGAGTCTGAAGCTGTGTTTGCTGCTCCTAGAATATCTGATCATTGCTCCCTTGATGTCTCTATGCTTCCTTACAAACCTAAACAGAAGCCTTTTAAGTTTTTCAACTATTGGATGTCTGATCCTAAGTTTCCCAATTTACTTAAAGAGGCTTGGAGTCAAACTGGGGGTTATCATCCAATGGAAAGGCTTTCTCTAAAGTTACGAGTTTTGAAAGGTCTCCTCAAGGATCTCAATAAGTCTGTTTATAGTAATATTAGTATCAGAACTGCTGGAGCTAAGTCTAAGCTGATTCAAATTCAGGAAGAAGCTGCTTTTGGTAGTGTGGATGATGATGTGTTGGCTAAGGAAAGAGAGGCTATGCTTGTTTATCGACCCTTGAAATTTAAAAGGATAATTCATTAGGATAATCCACGTGGACGGTCAACAAGTCCACGAGCCACGTCAAAGTTAAATAGAATAGTCAAAGTGAACATCAAAATACACCAAGGTCTATGGGTACCCGTACCCCAAAATGAGATAAAATAAATGTATAGTTATTACAACTCCAATGTCAAAAGAAGAAACTTAATTGAGTTACAAAATCATCTTAACAAAATACAAGTTCTAGGATGCTGATATAACTCCTCCATTAGCTTTCATAATAATGCATGTATGCACTCCAAGCACTCAATATCATGCTCCTTGGTGGGTACCTGAAATTTGTAAGGTTGAGCTCACTAGCCCAGTAGAGAAATATCTAACAATCCTAAATGCAATGAAATGTATATGCGTGATAGACAAGAAAGCATAGGGCAAGTACAAGAGTTAAGAGAGAGTTTAAATGGTAAAAGGACTTGAAAGTAGCACATGAACATATAGATTTCATTTACTCTCGTCCCTCGTACCCAACTTGCGCCCAACACGCCGCTTGTGTCCTACACATTCATTATCTACATCTCAATCCTTTTAAACATTCAATTATTTTCCGGGCTTGCCATATAGGCCCCGTGTCACTCCGGACATACCCTTTCGGGCCCCATGTCACTCCAGGCATACCCTTTCGGGCCCCGTGTCATCATTACCACATTCATGCTTCATTTCATGCTCATTCATATCATTACGATGTCCATATGTCTCCTCATCTTACTTTCATGTGTTAATTTCACGTAAAACTCGTGTTTCGTGTTACCCGAACGTGTCCATAAAGGAGATTTTGACCCAAGTGTCTAGGATGTCAATGTGACCATCCCGGACCCTAATATGTGACCAACAACTTACACAAACGAGCCACAATGAACGAATCATGATTCAAGAAATTTTTCAAAAAATATAAGGGGTCCTATTGATAGGAGACGGATCAGATTGGCCACTATTGAAGCATCAGAGAGTCCTATTGATAGAAGGTAAAGTCCTATTGATAGGGTGTCAGAGGCTCCTATCGATAGTAGATCAAGTCCTATCGATAGGGCAGCCATCAGTTTGGCCAGAATGAAAAGAGAAAGGCTCCTATTGATAGGGGATGAAGTCCTATTGATAGGACAGCACCAGATCCAAAATTTTACAACTCAAGGGGTGATCAATGGGGCTTCTCTTTGGGCATTTCTTGGTTCCAAATGGACATATTAAGAATAAAAAGAGGTTCAAACAACAAAGTAACACAACATACCGCAAATTTACAAGATTTGCTATTTTCCCCAAATTCCAGCAATGGACTAAAAATGGGTGCAAAGTGGATTTCACACAATTCTCAAGCATTACCAAGAAATCAAGCAACAATGTGTTGAGTTATCTACCAAATCAATAGGAGATTAACAAAGGAGCTAGGAGATGATGAGTTCTAACACAAGCTTGACTAGAAAATGGATTTTGCTCAAAGAAATCAACAAGCCAAAGGAGAACTTAGCAATCAAAAGCCTACACACACATATACACCACATTTGCACTTAGAAGAGTTAGAAATTTCCCTACCTCAAGTGAAGGAAAGCTTGAAACCCACCAATGAGCAAAACCCTAACCCTTCCTCTAAGCTCCAAGCAAATCCTCACCTCCCGGAGTGAAACGAACGCAAGCCAAGCTTCCTAACTCGTAGAGGGAGTGATTTTGGTAAAGGATTGTGAAGGAATTAATGGGAGATGGTGTGATTTTGTGGGAGAAGAGAAGAAAAATGGAGGAGTAAAGATGAGAGAGAGAGAGGACTGGATATTTTGGGAGAGGGGAGTGTTCTCTCTCTCTCTCCTCTCACACACCATACACATATACTTTCAATTAATTACACCCCAAGCCCAATAGTGGCTTGTGTAAACCAAACAAGTCCCAATCAACACTTAACACAAAATCTTCCTACATTTAATCATTTTTCTCATTTCCTCACATTTTTCCCAACTTTATTTTTGGAAAAATAATTAAAAACACGGGTTCTTACAGACATCTTTGTGCAGCTGAGGAGTCTTTTAAAAGACAAAAGTCTAGAGTTCAATGGTTGAATCTTGGGGATAATAACACTAGATTCTTTCACAGGAAAATGTCTGCACATAGAATGCGAAACAAGATTCTCTCTATTAATGATGATCATGGTAATAGGCTTGAGGATCTTGTTGCAATTAAGAAAGAAGTTGTTTCTTTTTATGAGAAGCTTTTGGGCACTAGATTCCCTAATAGAATGGAAGCTGGTATAGTTATGTCTGAACTTGTTACTAGAGTGCCCATTGAATTACAAGCTGGCCTTACTTGTTTGGCTACTGAGGTAGAAATTAAAGCTGCCATGTTTTCTATTGGCGGGGATAAAGCTCCGGGTCCAGATGGTTTCAATGCAGCTTTCTTCCAAAGGAATTGGAACACAGTGGGGCAGGATGTTGCGTTGGCCATCTAGGCTTTCTTTATTACCGGTTCTATGCCCAAAGGATGGAATGCCACAGTGTTGTCTTTGGTTCCTAAAACTGCAACTGCTGCTAGTATGAAGGATTTTCGTCCCATTGCTTGTTGTAATGTGTTGTATAAATGCATTACAAAAGTCTTGGCCAATCGAATGCAAGGTATTTTACCCCTTAATCATCAACCACGGTCACTCAGTGTTTGTGAAAGGGAGATCTATTGCAGATAATATTCTACTTATGCAAGAACTCGTCAGAAACTACCATAGAGATGTGGGGCCTTCAAAGTGTGCTATTAAAATCGACCTCATGAAAGCGTATGATTCTGTGTCTTGGGAATTCTTATTTGAGATGATGGCAGCCATGCACTTCCCTGATCTGTTCATTAAATGGGTTAAGTACTGTGTTTCAAATGCTAGATTTTCTGTGGCATTTAATGGGAATCTTGAAGGTTATTTTTGTGGGGAGAGGGGTTTGAGACAAGGTGATCCAATGTCCCCTTATTTGTTTCTTATAGTTATGGAGGGTTTCTTCTATATTTTGCAACATAAAACTACTGAAGACCAATTTACTTTCCACCCCAAATTCAAGGCCTTGCAAATTCATCACTTTGCCTTTGCTAATGATCTGTTTGTCCTCTGTGGAGCTGATCAGATAACTTTTAACACTGTTAAAGCTGCTTTAGATGAGTTTCATTCTTATTCCGGCCTTTCTCCTAATCTCCAAAAAAGTGCTGTATTTTTTTCTGGTGTTAACAGTGCTTGTAAAGCCCAATTGCTTGATATCCTTCCCATCCATGAAGGCCATCTCCCTGTGCGCTATTTGGGGGTTCCTCTGATTTCCTCCAAGCTCTCTTATCATGATTGTGTTTAGCTCAAGGAAAAAATTACTCAAAGAATTCAAAGTTGGTCGACAAAACTTCTATCTTTTGGTGGAAGGACTCAGCTAATAAGTTCTGTTTTGTGAAGCATGCCAGTCTACCGGTGCTCAATCTTTATCCTTCCTCAGAAGATGTTAAAGGAAATTGAGAGTTTGCTTCGGGCATCCTTATGGTCTGGGGTTCAAGTCAAGCAAGGTGATGCTAAAATTAAATGGGAGTGGGTTTGTGCTCCAAAAGAAGAAGGGGGATTGGGGTTCAAGTCCCTTACGGAATGGAATAAGGCCACCATGACTAGGCACTTATGGGCTCTTAGTAAGAAGACTAACTCATTGTGGGTCAAGTGGGTTCATTCCTATGTCATCAAACAAAAGTGTCTATGGCAGATGAGATTACCACATGACTCGTCCTGGACTATCAAAAAATTATTCACGCTTAGGGATCTTGTGCAACCGTTTATCCGGTATGTGGTTGGGAATGGTAGAAATACTTTTCTCTGGTTGGATCATTGGCACACTGTTGGTCCCCTTTATAAGGTGTTTGGTGAGGCTATTGTACGGGATGTTGGGAGTTCTCTCCTTGCAAAAGTTTCATCAATCATCCAACATGAGGAGTGGCACTGGCCTAGGCAACGTAATAGAGCAATCATGCAGATCATGGGAAGTACTCCCCTCAGTTTGAGGCCTAATACTTTGGTTGCATATTTTGTTGTTTGGATCCTGCTTCTAATGGAACTTATTCTGTTAAAACTGCTTGGGAGGCCCTTAGAGCTCCTAAACCTAAGGTTCCATGGGCTCCAATTGTTTGGTTCAAACAAAATATACCTCGATGGGCCTTTATCATGTGGCTAGTATGCTGGGGCAAACTTTCGACTAAGGATAGACTCCTTTCCTAGGGGATGGCAGTGGATCCCTTGTGTGTTCTGTGTGCTAGTGAGGCTGAGTCTCATGGGCACTTATTTTTCTCTTGTCCCTTCGCATCCCAGCTTTGGTCCAGGATTCTTTATAAGTTTAAAGTTTGTCAGTGTCCAGGAAATTGGGATCAAGAGATATCTTGGGCAACCCTTCATTTAAAGCATAAAGGCTTCCCTTTGGCGTTGTACAAGTTACATATGGTAGGTTCTGTGTATTACATATGGAAGGCAAGGAATGAATACATTTTTGGCAACAAAATTCCTAACCTTGAAGGTATTTGGGAGCCGCTCGTTCGTGATGTCCGGGATAGAGTCAGCATGTGGAGGAAAGTGGGTGGTAATAGTGTTAATCGTGATCTTTGTAGAGTCTAGGATATTTCTAGGAAATTTTTGCTTTGAGTGTCTTGTATAGCCTAGGGTTCTTATTCATATAGTTTTTCAGGATCTGTTGTAGCTAGGTTCAAGGGTATGCCCCTTTGATCTCTTGTATCTAGTTTCTTTTTTTGGTTATAAAATCCCTTTTACCAAAAAGAAAAAACTATGAAACACACACAGGGCTTACCCAATGAGTTGGTGTGGAAGGTGCTTGACAGTGGATGGAGGTTGCAGACTGTGGTAGGGAGAGAGGAAGAGAACGCGCAGAGAGAGAGAGAGAGAGAGAGAGAGAGGGAGGGAGGTAGGGGGGGTTTAGGCGTGAGAAAGAGGGCTGCAAAAGAGAAGTACATGGTTTTGTTTTTCACTACAAGAAAGTGAGGCTTTACCGGCATTTTTATTTCTGGCAATCAGTAAAATGCAGGTAAAAGTACTTATTCCCGGCATTAAAAGTAATGCCGGAAAAAAATCACTTTAAAACGACATTTTTTGTAAAATGCCGGTTAAAAGTACCCAAAAGCGGCATTATTCATAAAAATGCCGTTTCTAGTAGACTTATACGCGGCAATCGACCCGGGAACACGCGCAAAAAATTGGTCCCATTAAAACGTCGTCGTCTTGTTTTTTCCCTTCCCTCTATTTTTTTCCTTTCCCTCCTTTTTTTTGCCCCTTCTTTTTTCGTTCTTCTCTAGGTATGCAGTACACTACTCGATCCCTGAACCAAAACAAATCCCCAAAACAAAAAGGTGATGGAAAGGGGGGAGAGAGAGAGACGAACAGCCCCAAATTGTTTTCTTCTTGCTCGACATCTTGCCGTCATCGGTCTTTGCCCGTCATCGATCTCTGCCCGTCATCGCAGGTACCTTCCATTTCTTCTACATTGATCTCTGTTATTACTTTGTGACGTGATTTGGATAGCATAGAGGTTCATTTTTTGGGGATTTTGTGGTCGCCAGTCTCGCTTCTTCTCTTGCATGTCAGAGTAATCTTCTAGGGCTTTGTCTGAAACTGTTACAAGACCGAATAAAGGCAAAGAATTTCATAGAAATCCTTAATTCTTTCTTCTCCGGCGGCCATTGTAAGGAAAAGTGAACAAATCTAAGAAGAAGAAGATCAATCACAGACTATGAATTTTACTGAAACCAAGACCCCCAATCTCGTTCTTCATTTATGTGTTCTTGAATTGATTCATCACAACAACAAACCCAGGTATATAAAGGATGAGGTGTGACATCTCATATTATCAGTGTTGAATATTATTAAAAAAAAGAAAAAAGAAAAGAAAAGAAAAAGGAAACGTGTAATTTGCTGTTGAATAGGCGTGGAGATACATATGTGGTAGTGGTGACAAAGAGGAATAGGTAGAAATTTGCATGTAGAGGACGTGTCATTTGGTGGTCAAGAACTGTATTGGGTAATAAAGGTATGGATTACATGTTGAACTTCAAATTCCTAACAGGACAAAGAAATAAGAAAAGGGTATTCTGCCGCTTTGTACCAATCTATATATAATGGTATGCACATCACATTAAGGGGAGGGAAAAAAAAAAAGCTTTTGGGGAGGAGATGGGTTCCTTTTGTTTTCCTTTTGTTCTGTTGAAAAGTTATGTAAGGACCCGTAAATTTGCATAATTTTCTCGGAATACTATTGGGTAAATGTGAGGAAATGAAAAACTTAGTTAAATGGGTCAATGTGAGAGCATTAGATTGCATTTGGGTCTTTTTAAAACATATTTGAAACATGGGGGGTGTAAGTGTTAAGTGGGAGGTGTATATACACATGTGTGTATACAATATATGAAGAAAATCACCCATTTTACTCATCTTCCACAGCTGCCCCTCTTTCTCTCTCTCCCTCTCTCAATTTTCCTCCATTGTTACACATCAAAGCTCCACCAAAACCAAATTCCTTCAAGGTTCCACCATAAAACCTTCTCCTCTACGTGATTTCAAGCTTGTATTGTGCTCATTTCGCACCAAGAACTCATATTTCGGGTTGGAGCTCATTGGAAGCTAGGGTGTACATTTTTCCACTCATTTCAAGCTCAAATCTTGAGGTAGGAAGACAAATTCTACTCCCTCTAGTTGTATCTATGTGATGTATAGCATGTCTCTTGCTCTTGTTGTTTAATTCCATTGAAATCATGATTTTCTTCCATAGATGGGTTCGTTTGAGCTTGATTTTGTTATCTGCGATTTGAGTACTTGTTTGATGCAATTGGTGATTGATTGGCACTCCTTTGAAGTCCATTTGATGCTCTACATTTCCAAATTTTGCCCTAAATTATCAAAATTTGACTTTGGAAGCATTTTGCAAAATCTGTCAAATTTTCGCACTTTCTGACCCGATAGTCCGGACGGGAATTCGGTAGTCCGGACCATGCGATATGTCAAATTTTCTTGTACATTCTGACCCGGTAGTCCGGACGGGGATTTGGTGGTCCGGACCATGCCTCAGCAAAAAAAAAAATTTTGTTCCTTGATGCCCGTTTGGCCCCGGTTGTCCATTTCTTCGTGTTTTTGACCCGTACTACCTTTTTGAACCTCGAATTCACTTTGAAATCTTAAAACCAACATCTTGGCACGCAAATTAACAAATCACTTGGTCATACGTATCGGACACGCGTCGGTTGACACATTTTGGCGAAAATGGTGAACTTTTGAAACAAATGAAACTTATTGAAGTTTTTGAATGACAAAATATTTTGAGATGATAAATTTGGATTATTTGAAATCTAGGGATCACCCGTTTGGTATCCCTAGCCATGGGTGCACGGAGCCCGCGAAATCCGGCAGGGGTGCACAGAGCCCATGAAATTCTGCAGGGGTGTACGGAGCCCATGAAATCCGGCAGGGGTGCACGGAGCCCATGAAATCCGGAAGAGGGATACTTCCCTAATAAAGTGATGAGTATTTTCTTATGAAATGTCGGTTTTGATGAAATTGGATGGATTTTGTGTATTTGGTGAAATGTGGCTTCTATATGCGAAAAATGAGGATTTCGGTAACTACTTGGACTTTGGTTGGATACTTAAGATTGTTTTGGAATACTTAGACATATTTTGGGCACTTTGACACATGTTGGACACTTGGATACACTTTGGTTACTTCGTGGTCGAGTTATAGTCTTCCGTTCATTCTAATCTTGTGCTTTGGTCGTGTCCACCATATTATCCATAATCTTCGTGCATGCATCATGTTTATACACCTAGCGTTGGTAGAGTAGTCTTCCTACTGGGCTAGTGAGCTCAACCTATCAATTTTCAGGTACACGGCATGGAGCATGAAGTTGGATGCATGTGGAGTAATACATATATGGAGCACATTCATGCATGAAGTTATTTTCCCATCTTTGTATTTTATTTTTGGAAAGATGGTTTTGTAACTTCCATATGGTTATCCTTTTGACTCTTTGATCAATGTAATAACTTTTAAAAATGTTGTACTTATGCATTCGGGCTATGGTCGCTAGTAGTTGGAACTTGTTATTTGAAATGGCGGGATCATATTATGTTGACTTTGACTATTCAGAGGGATATATGTATGACTTTGGTCTTGTCCCACGTGGATTTTATGTATATTTGGATTATTAAATTTTAGGGCGTGACAAGTTAACTCCACGCTGGTTTGGGGTGTTGGTCGATAGTGGAGAGACCTAGTGACATGGTGGTGTTTCAGCCTTTATTTTTGACGTATTGTTTAGTTAGGATGAGGTGTTACACATTGTTCTTGTCAACGAATTAGTCACAGCCCAGCAAAAACTTTAATAGTTCAAGCTTGAATGTTTGGCCAATGGACAAGATCGGTTTAAATGGTTTGGGTGTGGTGAACGAATGGGTTGTCATGACCCAGAGATATAAAAAATCTAAAAGTTGATTTTTGGGCAAAAGATTAGTGAGATGGGTAGCATTTAAGGTTAATTAGAAGCGGTGAGAGGAAGGGGAAATGGTAGAAACACCGGAAAGGGGGTAATCAATGGTTGAGGATTCCGATTATCACATTAGCGGCAACTATTGGCTTGAGTTAATGGTGAACTGATGTATAGTTGTCTAAATATACATTGTGAATATCAGTTATGATTGGTTGTATACGAGGCAAATAATGGGGTTGATCTCTTTAACAAAAGTAAGTTTAGAAGAACACCGTAACAGTGTTCATATTTTTTTATCGGTACACACAAACATTTGTTTTGGCTTCCACCTCAAGCCCACAAATGTGTTCTAATCCGATCATTATGTAGAGCTTGATGCACTGAACAAACTTGTAAAATATCAAAGTCAATAGGATATCGATTACTTAGTGAACTAACCACATTTTTGAGCATTTATAAATGCCCTAAAATTATACTGTGGAAAAATATGGTTTGTTTACTAAATTACCGATATCTGGCCGACTTGATGTTCTACAAAAAAATTCTATGCGTTCAACTATACCCTAATGAAATGTTCAGATCACCATGAGAACCTCCCCAGCCACCATTTTCTTTTTTAGTATTGTTTTCAACACCACGTAGTTATCTATAAAGAATATCACCGTACCCACATCAAGACTCTTATAGCATCCTACGAGTGTTAAGTATGTTTAGTCCTATCAAGTGGTTATAAAGACTTGAACCCAATACGAACGTAAACCACTTGGTGGTCCCTCCCGTCCATTTTGAGGTGAAGGTCCAGGTGATCATCTGCAAAAACCCACACATGGTTTCCCACCATCATTTGCCAACACACATATGCATATGCACTTATGTACGTGGTCCATGCCGTTTCTCCATTATTGCATTCTTATAATTATAAACCAAACCTATTGAGAAGTACACTTTTGTTCCAAGAGTATAGTTTCTTCCCTTCATCCTTTTTTGTGGTGAGGCCTTACAAAAATGTGTGCCAAAAAAGGGTATCTCAAATTGTAAAATGAGTTAAAAAGTGCCGCCCTGTTCTCTTAAGGCGGTTTGGTCGAGATGCCTTTTTTTGTTTGGCTAAGCCCTTATAAGAATTCAGACAAGGAGTGTTATAGGTAAACGACTGAGTTCAATGTTGAGCCCGATATTTTAGGGTGCAGCTCCAGAAATTTTTGTTTTGAACTATTTTATTGTTTTTCTTTTTTTATTGTACTGGAACTTTTGGTTTTCCAATGATAGCCAGAAAGTAGCAATTTCAATTCATAATAAACTACTCTATAATCTGCATTGAATGACCTTACACAAAGACCTACTAGAAAGAACGGAACCAATCATGACCCTTTAATCAACCCACTTGCTGGATTTTTTTATTTTTTTATTTTTAACGTAAGAACCATCCCGTGGCCCAGCCACATTGGACCCACTCGTGTAATGTAAATTTACGGGGAAATAGCGTAGCAACCCACTGCTGCGGCCCCTCACTTAAATTTTGAGTGCCTCCAAGGAATTAAATCCAACCTTGCCATGTTGCAGGCGAAAGTCCATCTTTACCACTCAAACAACCTTGGGGTGGGTCACTTGTAGGATTTTTATAAACCCACCACTATTAGCTAGAGACATGCTCAATCTTTTTCACTTTTACCCAAACATCAAATCGTTTTTGCTTTTGGTCCTTTGGGTGGTGCTAAGGCCAATTACTAACAAAAATGACAATGGTTGTTAGTGTTGATTTGGGGTCAAGGGTTTGGGTTTGGACTTTGACAACGCTGTGAGTAGCCCACAGCCTGTAAAGAATGATTACCTCCAAAATCCCGTTCAAATCATCAGGAGCAATTTTTGAGTTAGCTTTCATTCATTTTTGTAATTAATAGTTCAAATTTGCCACGAGACTTTTACCATTCAGTCCAAATTAAGGGCCCAAGAGGATACAATTCCTTTTAGTTTCCTCTATTAAACTCAATTTACATTCCTAATCCCTGTTTTGCTAATTTGGTTGTGGGGTAGTTTAAGTGGAAAAGGACTAAGAAGTACAAGAGGTTGAAAAGGGTATGAACTCATTGAAAAAGTGTTGGGTTAGTGGACTGGGTATCTGACAGGGATAAGTTCTTCCCCATGTGCTCTAGTATAGGTACCCCAAATTTTTTTTATTTAATATCCAAAATCAAATTGATTTGCTTGTTTGCTTGATGATGACAGTTGCGGGACCTTTCTCATAAGTGTGGGTACTAAAAGAAGCTGTCGTGAGCAAGAGCCTCTTTCATTGTTAAAAAATATGGAATTATCCAAGACAGTTACTGAACAAACCCAGAATAAGTCTAGCGGAATCTAAAAATAGAGGACATGCTTAATTCATGGATCACAAGTCTCATAGATTCACCTTGAGATATACCCATCTTTATTAGTTATGCTTGTGGGAAATGCATCCAGCTTTTGTAAGTTGTTTTTCTAATTTCTCTTTCTTGGTACCGAGTTTATGTTTTTCCTGCAAGAATCCATGTCCTTTGCATGCCAATATTTGTAAATGTAGTTTAAGATTAAGGTTATGAACATGATTTTGAAGTAGTTTGAAGGGTTAGATATGGTTGCTTGTTTGATGTATAGTAAAGGACTAGTATGTTTTGTTGTGTGGCAAAAATATATATTTCTTGCTTCTCTCATCCATGTTTCATTCTTATTGCGAATTGTGACCAATACTATGATACAACAATTCAGGTTTCTCGAAATTGACTCATATGGATAAGGGCTGGATTCACATAAAAAATAGGCTAGATCCTACCTATATCGAAGGGGTCGAAAAATTCATTGAGTTCGCTTATGAGAAAAAGTAGCCGAATTCAAAGATATGCTTTCCACGGCTGCGGTTAAGAGGAACCTAGTTTTTACATTTTCAAGTCTATTTGATTATGCTTTGTTTTGCTCCTTAGGTCACATCTCCTTATTTTTTTCTGCATAGCCAATTATGTTTTAATATACTATAAATATTGTTGCCAAAGATGTCCACAGACGGGAAATTGTTTTTGAAGCCTGGGTCCTTAGCCCGTGACAAGAGACGTTACCTTAAGATTAGAAAAGATCTTATTAAGAGCAACTCGGAGAAGTTTGATGCTCTGGGGTTAAATAAATGGGCCAATCCATTCTCTCATTCGGCTCAAAGGATGAACAATGTGACTAGTACAAACGGAAAGTGCACTGATGATGATGACAGTGACTATGAACCATCTGATGGTGAGGATGGAATGAGTTCTGATGGTGATGATGACGAGTGTTTCGGGGACCAGGTGATGGATGTTTGTAGAATATGTGAACTAAGAGCCATTTTTTAAAATGTTTATTCTTGTTACTATTTGAATAAAGTATTATGTAAACTTCATTGTATTCATCATTATTATTCTTTTAGCGACATGGCGTATCACTATTCTTGTTTTTCATGTGTTCTCATTTTTAATTTCACACAGAAGCGTCGATGGTTGCCAACTGGACAAATGACTGATGTGTTGGAGCCACAACTTACTAGTAGCGAGCCACGTGCACGACCTCCACCTCCATGTATCAACAATCAGGAAAATTTGCAGCCAAATCAAGTGATGCAGGTGTGTGTAGAATATTAACTAAGAGTCATTTTGTACAAGTCGATCTGAAATGCCCTCATTATCAGTAAACTTCTTACGTAATCCTAATCTATGCAAACTACCATATTAGGTAAGAGACGAGTGCAGGAAAAAAATTAGGGTTAAAGTTTGTTGAAGAAGAGGGCATTTTATGATTAGTTTACTTTTGTATGTGGGTGTAGAACATAACTGGGCCTAGAGAGATTTTTTATGGGTTCTAATAGAATCTCCCTAACTTTTTGGAAAAGTTGAAGGGTAAATAATGGAAAGTTGAATATTTCTGGGTTAAATCATTGTGCTTCCCAAAAAAGTTAGATTCTCAAAATTAAACAAACAGATTGGGATGGAGGGAGTACTTGCTATCGTATGTCTTTTGTTTGGCTCGACTAATAACTTCCATATACTTGCTCGGAAACCTCAAGGGTATGTTAAAGTAAAAAATTTGTGAAGTATGTTAATTTGGATTACGTGTTTTTTCAGTTTTAAAATTTAATACTTGGTATTTGAATGTCTTTCGATCGACGTGAGTTATAACTTCTATGTGCTTGCTGGGAAAATGGAGTCTGTGAAGCATGCTAATTAGGTGGGGGGAATGAAAAGGGAAATTGATAAGTTGTGTGTGATAGCAACTTGCCAAGCTATACAGGCCTAAGAAACAGTATTCCATAGACTCTATACTGTACCTCCATGCACTACCCAGTTGTTGTTTCGTAAATACATTCTTCGAGTTTCTTTTAAATTATGGATAATGTACCTCCGTCCAACCATGTTGTATCCAGGATTGCAAAAAGTTAAAATTTTTAGTTAGGGATACCCTTTAGATGTATCTGATACGTATCCGTCCATACAGAGCATGCATCCTAATCGGATACAGTTTTTTTTTTTCTTGGAGTATCCTTGCTTCATGGGTTGCCTCTACAACTATCTTTTACAAAATAAAATAGCCAATGGTGATCCTTCTAAATCATATATGGCTTGTATTGAAGGCCGAACTTTAGCAATCTCAGTCGTGTGTTTTCAGGAGGCGTTAGAACTGTTGATTTTTTTTGGTAATTAGAATTGTAGATTAGTTCCTTGGTTTTACTAATCCTTTGGAGCTGATGGTGTGTTGTTATGACTAGTATTTCTCAAGTCTAGTTTGATGAAACAAAATAATTGCCTTAGCTATATTGCAGCTTGCGTAGTGCAGTATTTTCCTGAAAATCTCGTTTATTTGTTTCCCAAGATTCTCTCTCTCTATGAGGAAAAATTACTATCAAGTCATAGTTTCACTGGTTCCATTTTGCAAGCATGTGCCAATGCCAACCTTTTGTAGCTTGTCTTTTGAGTTTTGAGTATGTATCTCTGTGTTCTTTCCCCGGGGCTGAAAAAGTTTCCACACAGTAAAGGCCCAAAAGCTATTGTGATTGAAATCAAGATTTTATACCCTATCCATTGTACATATTTTGGGTCAAGTGTCAGGGTTCAATCCATTTATGTGGATTTGGTGCTTGCTCTTGGGGAATTAATGAGAGTTGCTCTTGAAATAGAGAGTTCAAAACAAGTTGCTTTGATGATGATACTTAGCTTCTTGGTTCCTATCTCTCTTTATACACACCGTATAGGTTGTGCTGCAGCTGAACAATCTTCTCCATTTTGATTCCTAAGAAATAATGTTGTATACATCGTTATGGTCAATGATCCCCACCATGTCTTGCTAAATCAAGACGAAGAACATTCGCAGTCAATTCCTCTTCTTTTTTTTTTTTTCCGTTTGTTTGTCTATGATAATCATGAAGAAGATGAGTAGTGTTCGTAGTTTATGGATTTTATGACTTGACATCTTTGTATCTGCTTATGAAACTTGAATACATAACTGCATGTAGATGGCTAGTACACAGAAGCATGCGAGGTTGCTAGTTGGACGAATGACTGATGTGTTCGAACCACGACTTACCAGTAGCGAGCCACGTCCACGACCTCCACCTTCATGTATCAACAATCAGCCACATTTGCAACCGAAGCCTAAGGTGCAAGCAAAGCGGGCTCAATGTCCCATTGTGCCCATGAGTACTATTTTGCAGCATTTGGCTCCTACTAGTGAAGTGCAGGAAGGACATCAATCACCACCAAGCAATCATGGGTTCCACTCACCATCTGATGAAGGTATATAATTGATTTATTAGCTTTTTTCAATTTACAGTAGATTCCATCTGATGAAGGTATATAACTAATTTGGTTTCAATGATCATTTGGTAAACTCTAACTTTGCTACGTTTTAGAATTTTGTTAATGTAATTTGCAGAAATGAAAAGGGGAAGAACATGTGAAATTCAATAGGAGAGTTGAATTAGTGAAATTCTCAGAGAACTAGTGAAATTCAACAAGAAAGTAAAATTAGTGAAATTCACTAAAAATGGGAGAAAGAATGAAGATGAAGTCTTTGATAGAATGCTAATGGGAACTCTCGTCCAACTAGCAGCCAAGGGAACTCTCGTCCTCTGGTTTACAACAGAATTTTTAACAATGAAAAGCAAATGATCCAAGCCTCACTACTTATATTCCTGACTAACTGTGCCACTATTGTAATTGTTTACAACTGAATTTCCCACCAACAGGCAGTTACAAACTAGTTACAGATTCTCCTAACTGAAAAAAACAGACAATGGGACACACAAGTTGGAGGAAGAGCCATTGTCGAGTAAGGGCTGAGGTAAACAATAAATGTGAACTAATTTAGTTGAGTGCATTTGTATACAAATGTGTTACTGATCACTTTATTTATTTATTTATTTTTGTACTCTAATAAAGTTGAAAGCAAAAAAGGGGGGAGTAGATCCAGATCGTATTGAGGTATTCACTAAGACTCATACAAAGAGCAATGGAAATCCAGTTGATGAAGCATCAGCTTTGGCCATAGTATGTGTAAAATTGTGTATCTATTCAGACGCTTGTCAATATTCTTGCTCTTGTACATAAAAAATTTTGCACCTAGTTGCTTGTTTATTGTAGATATATATCGTTTATTTCAGCATTGTCTTGAGGAGGGAGCCTCCCAGATTCCTCCAGATTCCTTAGAGAGAGCTGCTTTACGAGAGGAGCTGTTCACTGAGGTACCAAAACCAGATAGGAATGGATGGTTGCATACCTATGGATTAGGTCCTTGTCGGAGCCAGGTGTTTGGTACTAGATACACCCTATCTCAAGGCCAACGTATCAAGGATCAGTTGCGTGCGGAGGTGAGACAAGAGGTGTTAGCTGAGGTAGGAGGAGAAATTGATCTGTTAAAGAGAGAGTATGCTAGAATGGCAGCCCATATGGCAGTTATTGGACACCCCTTGCCTTTATCACCAAATGGGAATGGAGATGGAGATAGAGATGTAGGTGGAGATCACACACAGTCAATGTCGGAGCACAATTGACAGGTAAACTAAACTTTTTCATGTTACTTCTCTCTCTCTCTCTCTCTCTCTCTCTCTCTCTCTCACATGTAGTGATCCCATGGACATAATAATTAATGCTTGCTAAGTATGTGATGCCGTCTGAAATGGGTTGCATTCCAATGCATTGCATCGAATTTGACTTCGATATTGAACTTACCATTTAGTGACATAACCAAAATGCCAATGATATTACATTCCTGTGAGTTGTTGCTATCATTGGGAATTTGGAGGAGTCATAACTTAAGAAGACTTCATAGTTTTACAACTTGAATTAGGTTTCATTGCAAGGTCACCAATGTACCCACTTTTATTAGCTTAGATTCTAAGAACTTCTTTTGGAAGAAGACTTTCTGGAAAAAAACATATTTTCTCAATGGCACTTCGTTTGGACTCTTTCTCATAGGATTGGATATGCAGTAATGTGCTGGTTGCATCATTTATGGACATGTGAATCCTTTGAGCCCCAACTGTCCCAACATCGTTCTTGTTTTTTTGTACCGGATTGATCCTTGTTGCCGGTAAAATTAGATTATAGGATTAGGAGGAACCTTGCTTTTTTCCTCTATTCCAGCTAGGCAGAAGTATAAGGCTTTCTGTATTCTTGCTGTCTTTTTGGTGTGCTGTTTCTTCCCAATAAGACCTGTTTTATCCTATTGAATAACACTGATTTCAAGTATTGTTCTATCTTCTTGCCGGGAATATGCTACATGGACTCGGGTTTGGGTTTGAGGTGGTATTGTGCATCCAAGGATATATAAGACCTTTCTAAGCTTAATGCTCAGATATGGGGGATGTATCCACAAGTTGATATGGGTACTCTACAGGTTTCTATATATGTATTTGAGCGTCTAATACTTGATAAAAACCTATGAGAAATTGTTTGGAAACGTACCTGAAATCAAATGGTGAATGTACGTGGCAATTTGTACTTGAAATAAAATGGCTTAAAGTAAAATGCTGATTGCTCTTCCTTTATCGGTTTAAATGTTTGTGACAATGTTTTTAGAATTCTCGTGTCTTCTGTTTGTGACCGTGTCCGCATCCGTTTCCGTGCTACGTAGAGTATTGGAGTTATATTTTGTAATTTTGAAAGCTCTTCAAATATACTTACAGCGAATGGTTTCTTGCATTTGCAGGTTAATAATATGTAGACGGACACGCACAAACGACTACTGTTAGAATGTTCTTGAATATGAATACTATGATGGGTATGATGGGTCTTTTTGTATTGGAGATTCGCAACCACAAGCCATGTTTTTGTTGTGCTTTGATTAGCTAGTTTGATCTTTTGTTTCTGGAGAGATGCAATTGGAACTTATATTTTGTTGGCTTGGAGTCTAAACCTTGCAATGTTGTTTTGACTATGATCAATAGACAAAGGACATGAGACTTGTCTTAAGATATCTAATTTAGTTGGTAATTACATGTATGTATGTAATTTGCATTGGCTGCATGTTGAACTTTCAAATTAGTATGTTGGAAACTAAAATGTGGTATACAGGAAATGTAGTGTTTTGTAGAGTATTATAGCAAGCTTTTTTCATAATGAAAAAAACAGGTCAGAAAAAGGAAATGTGAAAAAAAAAAACCCCCATTTCCGGCAGTTTCATAATGCCGGTAAAAGAATTAAAAAAAAATTATATATTATAGCATTCACGGCATTCCAATAATGCCGGGACCGTTAAACAACTTACGGCATTTACATAATGCCGTTTATACTACCTTTTCCGGCAATAACAGTAAATGCCGGTGTTAGATATATAAATTCGTCAATTCTTTTACCGGCATTTGTCAAATGCCGGTTTTAATTTCCGGCATTTCCATAAATGCCGTTTTTGTATTACCGACACCTATGTAGACGACATTCGAATAAATGCCGGAAATAGTATTAACGGCATTTTGTTGATC
>JAFMTH010000080.1:2557744-2601180 GCA_020921065.1 Vaccinium darrowii
GATCCAAAGAGAAAATCATACCCTTTTGTCTGGATTCGGAGATTCAAAGCTTCACCTATATTCCTATCTGTCAAAGACAAGGTGAGATTCGGATATGCATTAAAATAAACTGGTCCATGGCATAAACTAGTCTCGATTGCAGCCATCATTGATGCTTTCCAATTGTTACACCTACCATCTCTTAGGGTAGCTTAAAGACATGTATCTGTACCCAACAAGGTTAGTGGCTTGAAAGCAATTTGCACAAGTCCTATATGAACATATTTGTAATCTCTGTAATGATTTACAACCTCTCTTGGTTCCATAAGATTTATAATTTTATCATTATCTTCGATACTCTCAGTTCTTTCCATAGTTTTAATTGCCAAACGACTTTTGAATTGAAACATACCATAGTTATAAATTGTTTCTGGATTAACAGGTGGAATTGTCCACATATTCAATTTTTCTTTTAGTTCTTGCACATTAGCAAATTCAATTAACTCAGCATTCTTAATTCTTTCAGATTCTGGTTGAAAAAATTTATTAAACAGCATGATTAATAAATTGTTCACATATGAGTCTAGCATAATATGGATTAGCAGAAATACAATACAAATCAATCTCTGCAAGTATAAAAACTCATAAGCATAGGGTTCTGATATCCAGAAATGCACGTCTACCAACAACTTACGAGTCAAGGCCCAAATTCCCTTCTCGGGACCACAGAGCAGCACAAAACCTCACCACGGCTTAGATGACGTCCCACCTTTCTGCATATCAAATTCTATACCTATAAATGTTATACTTTGAGAGAGTTATTTGTATTCTATAACGGGTGAACCATATTATTGGGTGCATCAATTGAGTGGAATCCAATGAGGAGGTATTGACTTGCTATAATATCTTGTATAGTCAATATAATTTTTATTTCCAGTGAAAAAAATATTGTGATGAGTGGTTTGATAATGGCATGTGATCGGCGCGGGAGGTCCATGGATTGGATGATCATATTCGAGGTCAACTAGCTAGTCTTTTGGGTTTCCCAAGTAGAAAGATTCTTGTGCCATCAATTTTGCCTAGTTTTAATTGTCTTTTTTTTTTTTAATAAACAGACATTGGGACCAACTTGCACGTAACTCGATTAATTCTGGGGCCCAGGAGGTAACGACAGTACATAATCTCCAGTGGCTCCAAGAGAGAACTAAAAATGATAATCGGACCTCAGACCTTAGGTGAGAGCAAACCCCTAAGTTCCATGATAAGACCACTTTTTCAACTCCTTAGAGTTACGTAGTTTTTACGATCTACCGTAAAAGATCATCCATCGGCGTATTTCTTTTTGTTTCTTGGTTTTACGAAATTTTGTCCCCTGACATATTTCGAGGTCAACTCACATACAATATTATAGTATCTCTCTATTTGAGAGAGGGAAGTTTCAAGAGAGAGAATCACCTCGAAATTAATTCTTGTATGCGTATCCCAAAGCTATACATGAAAGAATGCCCTAGATGAAGTATCACTTGAACGGATAATGTGATGTGTCCAGTGCCCGCACATTTGCACACGACATCACATGGCTTTGCATCCCTCGCGGAGCCCAAGAGGAACTAGGGTGGTCAGCCGAAAAAATATGGGTACAGAGAAATTGTACATAAAATGCACAGAGGTTTTTATTTGGGCCCATTCCAAGTCCCACGCGGATGATCGAAGACATTCATGTTCTTTAAAATTATATTTCATTGTATCCCGTAAAAAATCAGGTCAATCAGACATTCATCCATTTATTCATTTTTTTTTTTGTTTTGAACAAAGAGACTGGATAAACAGATGGAGCATTTACCGATATCCGATTGAGCTGATTTCTTACGGGGTATAATAAAATATTATTTTGAAGAATATGAACGGTTCCGATCATCCGTATAGGACCCGAAATAGTCCCGAACCAACTGATTTGTACATTTTATGTACGAAAAGTTATGTACCCCTAGCATTGTCCGTGGTCAGGTGCCCTGGATTTTCGAGTATTAATGCACTAATACATTAACCCCTGGTTTTAGAAAATGTATATTAATAGAAATGTATTAACCTCCTCCCATACGATAGAAACTACTATGCAGAAACGTCCGTTCCGTTGCCTTTCCATTAATTAGCTCCATTACAAAATCTTACGATGTCATAATATTTATGTCTTTGAGTGCCACAAATGCCCCTAGATCATCATGAACACATTGGAATAATTTTTTAGAGTTTTTTTTACCATCAAATAAGATCATATGACATTTTTTGTGCTACTAGTCCTGTTGTTAAAACAAGAAAAGATTTTAAAAGAAATATAAATAAGTAAAAAAATGTGAAAAAGGATATACCCTTTTTTTACTAAAAAAAATTAAAATTCTCTTTTTCATAATAATAGGAGTTCATTAAATGATCCTTTTTTGGACACCACTTATGTTTTCATCCAAATAAATTTGAACGGTTATGTTTCCATCACTTTTTAATGCGAATCCCTTTTGTACCCCTTTTATTATTACTTATTTGTACATGTAGATATGATTCCTCATTTGCCATTTTGAGGGATCACAGAGGCCTTATTCTTGATGGCCGAACTTCCAAGGTCAGAGCCTCATCTTCACTTCAAGGCGAAGCCCTTGCAATTCGTCTCGCGGGGTCCATGCTCCTCCATTGAAAGCGATAACCAGAGAGTGATTAAGCTGTGTTCCACAGAAAATGTGCCGCCTTGGGACAATGCCACTATCATCGAAGACATCAGAAGGTTTTCTCGCTTGGCTCTTTGTTCTTTTTCTTGGGCTTCTAGGAATTGTAATAGAGCAGCTCATTAGATAGCCTCCCATTACCTTAAGGGTACCCTCCCCCCTGATTGGGTTTCTAACCCTCCCCCCTCTCTTTCTAGCATCTGTAATTGCGATGCCTCCTTTGAGGTTTTTGATATAGAGAAATGTCTTCCAGTTAAAAAAAAAAAAGTGGGATTTTTTTTTTGCCAGAAGAGAGAAAATGCATTAATCAACCAATCCAAACAAATACAACCACCTAAAAAAAGAAAAAAAAAAGAAAAAAGAAAATAGAAATTAAAAACAAAGGAAAAAGAACCGTCGGAGCTTGTCGTCGCCGTTGTCACGTCGGAGCCGTTGTCGCCGTCGGTGTCGGAGCCCAGATCTGGAAACCTCAGATCTGGCTCCCCCTTGTCCAAAAATCGAGATTCCGGCCTCCCATAGCTCCAAGAGAGAAGATCCAGTCATCCATGGGGAGTTGCCGGCAATCCAGAGGGGAAGTACTAGAGGAGAGGAGAGGAAATGAGAGGAGGAGGTGGGGGAAGGTGGAAGGGGGCAGTGGGTGAGGGGGGTTGTAAGGCGGCAGGGAGAGGCTTCTCCCATACTCTTCTCTAACTCTCTCTCCCTCTCCCTCTCCCTCTCTCTCTCTAGAATCTTCTCATCCCACTCTCTTTTGGTTTACATCATCAAGTGGGATTTGTTTGACTATTTCAAACAAGAAAATAGGGGGGAATTCAAAATGAATATGTGATGCACTAAATTCACAGGAAAATCCAGTCAGATTTCATGGTAAGGTCAAATTTCATTTCATGGTAAATTGGTCCAAATTTTTCATTTCATCCGTATTTGATTTTATGCTAAATTCGTCCAATTTTCATTTCCTAATCCGGTGAGAAAATATTCCTTGGAAAAATGAAAGGTAATTTTAATGCCATGTTCACTGTTCTATTGATTCCTTCATGGTACATAATTGAGTCGACGTGCATTTGAGTAAAAAAGTTTACCATGTTTATTGCATTTGCGTTTACCGAAATTATTACCATTTTCAGTTTATAAATTTACCATGTTCACTGTTATTCATTCATGATATCACGGTAAACATGACGCATCACTAGTTATCTCATTCAATTATCATGATTAGGGTATAGAAAGAACCACTTACAAACTCGATCTATGTAACACCGTCGGCCGTAGCCATTTGTTTAGGGTTTTTTCGATGAAACAATATGTATGCGACTTCCCAAATCCATCTACAACGATATTGTTTTCTCAAACTTCATAACTTTGACTTCATATAATTTTTGATGTTCTGATCAACATAGAAATTTTCAAGGAAAGAACCGGTAATCCTGAGTCTAAGGACAACTTTGTTTTGAGATGACTTCCCTAAGTAACAATGTTGAACGATTTTGAATCACGGATTCATCGTCAGAATGGAAGGTTTGAGGCTGATGTGATGGTGGGGACGGGATGGCAGATTGGATGTGTAACACCCCTAATTTTGGGAACGTTAATATGTATTACATTAATAATAAATAAAATTTTACAATAGTGTTCCATAAAGGAAATTACATAATGTCCCTACTAATATATTTGTTTACTACAAGGATAACTAGGGTTTCTCTATTCTATGGCACGGCCGTCAGCCTAGTGGTGTACTGTCCAGCTCCATATGCCTCCAAGCTATAGAATTCCTCATGTTCATCTCTATAGCCTAGCATAATGCGTCAGAGTACCAGAGCAACATTGTGGTATTATGCCAGGGTCACACAAGTGCAACACCATCAGTAAAAATGCCTACCAGGTATCTCTACCTAAAACCAACTGGCAATTCCAAACCATTATAGTGTATGGAGTAAACTAGCGAGAGCTTAACAGAAGATATATCTTTCATGAAATATGCATGTGTCAGTGTCAATGCAGAGTGTGTTGCACGTCAATAAGAAGTGTCTCTTATTATCTTTCAGTGTCGGCATTATTCTTCAAATTTATCTAAGTGTGGACTGCTTTCGACCACCGGGTCTACAGTCAATTCACTCCACTCTACGGCACTGCTTCCGACTACCAGCCTATAGTCCATCACTCAAAAGTTATTGGTCTGTTTACATCTCCTTTCAACTGACGGTCACCAATCTTTCCACTCGAGGTCCTGGTTGTGTTGTATCACAGCGCACACTAACATGATACAAGGTCCATCCACCCCGCAACACACACGAATATAGTCCCGGCCGTCTTGTCATCATGGCGCACACTAACATGATACAATGCCCGTCCACTATGTGTTGTACATGATTAGAACCAAAGACGACCAAGTTCTCTACGCAAAGTTGGGACAGTGCTCAAGTGGCACTACCGCATCAATTCAATTACATTCAATCAATCCATTTTTATTTTCATCGCATTTCTCATCATCAATCAATCAATTAATTCTTGATAACTGCGTTGTGTCATTTATCATATCGTGTCTCGTGAATATGCAACATGTCTCGAAAAACTCATTTTCGTGAATATGCATCTTTTCGTAAAAAGCGTTTAAAAACAATGCAGCTTTTCTCATGTCACATAAAATCATAACCTTTCTAACGTGATTCTTTTCAAAACCAGTCTAGGGTTAGTAGAAAATAGTACTGAACATCTATGTAGTCAAATTTAAGAAAATCCCGTGTCTCACGAATAATGCGATTATAAAATGACTAGTCTACTACATGTTTTTCCAAAAACCAATCGGGCATTTAATGCCTTAAAATTGATAAGTTGAATCACTAAATGGTCATCATAACGACCACGAAGTATTGAAAAAGTGATTTTAGGAACTAATGACTAACTTTTCCCGAGAACATTTTTACTTAGTAACAACTAAGGATTTTTAAGTAATAACCCGAGCATTATAACGACTATGTAAAAATAAATAAGTAGGAATCCAGAATAGCTAAGTAAGATTAGGATTGAGAAACTACCTTAGTTCCGAGGGTAAGTCGAAAGAAGCACATGCTAGGTTGGATTTCTAAGGACAGCGTAACGGCTAGGTTTCCATAAGCTCAAACACCTTTCTACCAACTTTTCTACTACGAAATGGATTGGGGGGCAATCTTTGGTTGTGGCGAGTGGCGGTTAGTGGTTGAATGAGGAAGATCAAGTTGAAGATTCAACTTGAAAACTCAAGAATTGGTGAGAGCTTCTCTCTCTAGAAAAGACTATAAGACTACAAGGATTGAGAGTGAGATGGTAAGATAAACAATGAGAGGAGTGGCCCTATTTATAGGCAAATGTTGGGCAACTCCTCCCTCCTCCCATTGCCGGCCACCCCACCCACCATGTGCCTCCATTTATGGTTTTGATTCTCGGGATTTTGGGAGAGAATAAAATCCTAGATTATCATGAAAAATCCTTAGGTTTTGGTACCCTAAAATCCTAGGGTTGTACTTAGAAGATCAACGGTTTTAATGAGAGAATCTTGGGGAAATATCTAGGCTAGTTTAGGGTGTGTGGTTTGCATGGCCAACTTTGTTTTAGGGAGTTTTGGGTACTAGTTATACATGCATGAGGATCACCAATTAAACATATGCCTAATTAGCTAGGTAGAATCTTTAGGGTAATCTAGGTTAGTACTAGGAAGTCTTAGGATTTAAAGAGAGAATATTCTCTCATTAGTGAGGGAATATTGGTGTGAAATTAGGGTTAGGGTTTGTAAGAGACAATCCTCACTGAAAGGGATTTTTGGTACTAGTTACACAAGTGTTGGTGCATGAACTTGATGAACCAAAACTTAGTGAGCAAGGAAGGCAATTTCCCACATGCACAATACCCATCTCTCTTTCTCCCATGTGCAAGCACATGGCTAGTTCTTAGGAAAACCTAAGGCTTAGTACAAGGAAAATCCTAGAGTTGTACATAAAATTCCTAGTGGAAATCTAGGGATTTATGAAGAAAATCTAGAATGCACAAGGAAAGTGTCTAGGGTTCTTTGTGTTAGAAAAGTAGATATACTAGCGCGCGTGCGCCCACACACACACATATACATTGGTACAAATATACTTATTGACCCAAAATAATTATATTAACAAGGAAAATAATTAAAAAGAAAAATCAAATTAATAAACAAACTTTTTTATTTTTACAAAACTAGGGTCAAAGGGCAATAGGTGTAGGTAGACGGTGGGAGCCGATAAAAATCGAGAAAAGCAGTGGGGGATTCGTCCCTTGCTTTTCGTGAAACTAGAATGAAATCAATTTCTGCAGCTTTAAACCAAATAAAGGAAAGCGTGAAGTTAGGAATTGTTAGGCGTGTATATCTCCAAAATAACAATGAGGACTTCCAAATTTAAGATTTAGCCCCAAAAATCTTCACCTAAAATAAGGGCAAAGTCACGGTTATTTAAATCTGGGGATGAAACCATAATCCCGAAAAGTGGCCGGATGAACAAATAAGTCTCAATGTGACCAAGGACCAATATTTAAATACCCCTGCGAAAAACGCGGATACTACATTTTTTAAAACTAGAGAAGAGGTCAGTGCATTTGTCAAAAAGCCTCAGGGGAGGTTAGTACATATAGTTTACCCATAAATTTATATCTTTCAGTTATTTGCTAGAAAAAACTTAAGTGCTTCGAGTAGTTTAAAAATGTATACACCTCAACTCTCTCCTAAGGCATCTCTAGTGCACTACCTAAAAAAGTACCTCAAAGTGTCCTACCTAGCTAACTAACAAAAACTCAAAAACATGCTCTCTAGTGCACAAAAATTGACTCTCTAAAATCTTAGGTGGCACCCCTCACTCCCTAAAGTGCCCCAAGTCACCACCTAAATTTGGGGAGAGAGAAAGACTTAAGGAGAGAGAGAGAGAGAGAGAGAGAGAGAGAGAGAGAGAGAGAGAGAGAGAAAAGACTAAAAGATAATGAACATGTATAGTTAGCCCATTAAAGTGCATTACTCCTTAGCTAGCCAACTAAGTTCTTAGCACATAAAGTAGGGCCCCACATGTGCTTAGGTGTACACTTTGTTGAAAAATAAGTTACTTCTTGTGATAAAACTAAAAATATAAATGCAATAAAATTGGAACGTAAAACCTGAAAATCAATGAGAAGGAAATGATGATCAACGAGAGTGAAACACTCTGTACTTAAGACATATTCGCCCCCGCTACGGTGCTTACGGTTTGCATGGACGTCTATCTCTCAGCACTACTTGATCAAACTCCCCACAAAAGCAGCACTACAATCGATGGGTCTGTTGAACCAAACTTGTGGTTGTACTCTCTCCAATGAAAGGCTCCAACTCAATAAAAGTGTAGAAAAATCAACTTTTTTTAAATGAATGAATGAATGATGCCATATATATAGGCAAACTGGTGACTCTACGAGTATTCACCAGGGAGAAGAGACACCTTTGTTCACGAAAGGACGCATCCGTCCACAGTGAACATGTGCCACTTAAAAGACACAACTCTAAATCAATTCAATTTTCATTTACACTTAAAAAAATATTATATCCAAAACATTTTTTCCAACAATCTCCCACATGAATGAAATTGACTCAATACCAAATGCAAAAACAATGCAAACAACAGAGAGAGTACATGTGGAAATTTTCTGCATGGGGTTTGGTAGCTTTTGGCTTTGAACCTCACCTTGTGAATAACTATCGGACTTACTAGCTAACCAGTGAACGCGATGTCTTGAACTGTTCAGCCATTTGTGTAAGCCAAGACAATAGTCAACACACAGAATCTTTCCGAACACAGTTGGTTCTTACGGTTGTGCCCATTTTGGCCCTGAAACACGTGACTGGTTTCAGAGAGTGTTTTTTTAAAGAATTCAGCCTTAAAATTCTCAAAGAAGCGGTCCACTCCATACTCACATAGGTGATCTCTTAATAAGAGTATCCTGCAATATACCCTCCTTGGATTTACTAAGGTATAAGAATCATTAAAAGTTAAAACTTAACCTAAATCGCTGCAGACATCACTGTTTCACCGTAGGAATGAGTTGGAGAGATATATCTCCTCAGTGACACTCCTAAGTCTCATATAACTCGGTTGTCTCGTTAAACCTAGATCTTGGGATCTCCAGTTAGCTAGGTTGGGTTGCCGTTATAGAGACTTTTAAATGGTAGACTTGTTCTCTGGTCAAAACCATTTGGTTAACAGATCCGTATTTCATTATTCATGTTTAGTGGTGCTAATTTCAATTGAGAACAAAGTGTTGTATGGTATTGTGTCTGTAATTATCACGTCAGGACTTACCATACTATCCCGTGCCTATCTAACTTTTGAGTGTCAAACTTATGAATACCAATCAAAGAATAATCTGTAATTTTTTTTCTGGCACATAATTAAATTACTCATATGAGTAATTTTCAAAAGGCTATGTATTAGTTATTTGCAAAAACTGAGTTATTTGCAAAAAAGCACCACTTCCCCCACAATTATGTGATAATCTAGAATATTCACATAATCACCTATAGTTTGACATGATTGTTTTAAGTCTGGACAGGTATCAATGTCAGAACTTTTTAACTCATACTTGTATTTTACTCAAACATACTTTGTGACCACCAAAAAATGTCACTACATTTATTTCGTTAACTCATTCTATAATGAAACAAATGTTTAACAGTGCATGTCTACAATATTGAGACTTGCTGTTCTTCGTGGTCCTTTATACCTTTTCAACTACTGATGGCCATCATATCATAACTCTTGGCACTGAATTGGACCACAATGGAACATCCTCTAAGTAATGGCTTAGCTACTCTACTTACTAGCTTTTGTCTAATGCAATGAGTCGATCAAACTCCATTGTAGACCATACTATACACATGAGGATTTCCAAATCGCTGTTGCACTCCAATTATAAAATTAAATCCACTCTTGGATTTCAAATCTTTAAATTGGATACTTTATCATAATACTTTATTTTTCTAAGCATAGTTGAAAAGCTCCAAGTGCAACAAACTGTTTAACTCTGTGGAAATTATACATATTGTTTCCCCCACAATTCTGAAATTAATTCATTATACATCAAAATAATTTCCGTAGTTGATGACATGTCACAGATTATGTCAAAACTCTCTTTTAATCTTGTGTTTCAAGACACATTAATTTGCAAGATACAACCCCAGTCCTTGCGTTAAAAGGGGCACCAGATACTAATGTATAGTTTTAGGGCCAGTTTGGGGTGATGTTTGAGTTGAATTCTTTTCAACTCCTTAGCCTTTTGATTGCTTTGTTTTTGTTGCTGCCTGTGGCTATCTTTGGGTTGCTGAAGGTGGGTCTTGTTGACTCCTGTCTCACTCCTTGCCCTGGGCTTGTTTTTGTATTATTGTTTTCTCTCTTCTCGATTAATATATTTCTTTCTTTGCTAATCAAAAAAAAAAAAAAAAAACTCACCCAAAATCGAGTAACTCTCTACTCACATTTCCACAAAATTTTTCACTTAAAAAACTGCCGCGATTTTATGGTAAATGCAACATGCATTTGATGTACTTTTCCAAGTTCATTGGATACTCTCCAAAACATGAAAATTGACTCCACGTTATTCTAAAAAATATCTTGTGGGGTGTATTTATTTGATAACTACAAAACATTCAAGAAGATTATAGAAACAAAAATATTCTAAATCTTTGATTTAATGCTGAAATCAAACATAACCAGCCCATCTGCTAAGTTTATCGAAACTCCATTTGAAATAATTCAAAATATGAATTTACATGTTTGAAAGTTTCTAATTGATTTGGCCCAAGTGATTTATTGAAAAATCATAAAATCCATGACTTATTCACCAATTGTCACTCCTTTAGGTTAAAATACAACGGTCACAATCCTTAGGTTTTTATCCGACCGGTTACATCTCCTGATGTAAATGGGCACACTTTTTGTTTTAAACCAAATGATCCCATCCATTGATATAGTTTCAAAGGTTGAACATTTAAGTTTTACTCTGAGGGTCACACATGTCACGCCCTCAAAATTTTAAAAGAATATCCATTACGAAAATCCACGTGGACGGTCAACAAGTCCATGGCTACGTCAAAGTCCAAGTAGAATAGTCAAAGTCAACAACATGATACATAAAAGTCTATGGGCACCCGAGCCCCAAATATACACGTACATAAGTTTTAAGTAAGTTTACAACCCATTGTTAAAAGAGAAGAATTAGACAAGTTACAAAATCATCTTGGCAAAAATACTACTTCTAAGATGATTATATAACTCTTCCAGAAGCTTTCAAAATAATGCATGCATGCACTCCAAGCACTCCATGATTATGCTCCTTGATGGGTACCTGAAAAATTTATAGGTTGAGCTACACTAGCCCAGTAGAGAAATGTCTAAAAATTCTAAGTGAAATGAAGTGAACATGGGTAATAGACGAGGAAACATAAACCATGAAACAAGAGTTGAGAGAGTTTTAAAGTTAAAGGACTTGTGAACAACACATTGGCTATTAGATTCCATCTATTACCGTCTCTCGTGCTCAGCTTGTGCCCAACTCGTACCCGACACACCACAAGTTTCCTACACGTTTACCATATGTATCTCATTCCTCTTAATCATTTCATTATTTTCCGGACATGCCATATAGGCCCCGTGTCACTCCGGGCATACCCTTTCGGGCCCCGTGTCAATCATTTCACATTCACATTATCACTTATCCATACATATATTCAACTTGATATTCCCTATGACTCGCATGTCACTCAACCCTTTCCCAAGTGTCCCGGACTCTCCACTCGTTCCTAATGCGTGCAAAACACCAATGTGTGAACCGTGTCCTCTCTAAACTCATCTTTGGGGATTTTGCTATACAACTCCAAATTGGATGATTCCAAAGCCAAATATCAATGGAATTGGATGGAGGGAGATAATTTAACACTCAATTTGATCAAGGAAACATTAATCAACAAGAATCAAGCATTTACTCAAAGATTTGAGTAGAAAATGGGGTCCTAAATGGGTTCCTTCAAATTACAAGCCAATACATAGATTTGGTGCAAGATTAAGACTAAGTAACAATCAAATTGAGTGAGGAATCATATATGAACCAAGGGATAGCACATAATAGCTCAATTTGAGAACAACACAAGATTTTCTCAATGAAATGCACAAGACACAAGTTGGTGAATCAATCAGGAGTCTATGTAAACATTTACACTTAAAATAGTTAGATATTTCCCTACCTCAAAGAAGAAAAGCTCAAGACCCAACTTGACTCCAAGCCCTAACTTCTTCAAACTCTAGAAATCACCAACCCAAGCTTCTCCAAAGCCAAGACAAGAAGATATCAAGCTCCAAAGATCAAGAAATGAAGAAATGAAGAAAATGGAGGTTTAGAGAGAGAGGTGTTGGCTGATGTTGGGGAGGCAGTGTGCTCTCTCACTCCTCTCACACACTTTAAATTATTACACCTCCAACCCTTGTATTGACTTGTGTATAGCATAAAAGCCCCAACTAGTCAAATACACTCATTAATCTAACACTTAAACATTTTAACCAATTCCTCACATTTTCCCAACTTTATATTTTAGAAAAATAATTAAAAACACGGGTCCTTACAACACATCTCCTCTTATAAACTCCATGGGTCCTTTTGATCTAACCAGAAGAGTCGCACATCCTTAAACCCAAAACCCTGGTGACATTGGAGAAAATCATATGTACTCAAACCCTTTTTTTTTTTTTTTTTAATAAAAATGTGTGTATGTAGATATATCTTCTTAGTTTTTCACAAAATCCGATAACATTAAAGTATTTGGATTTCCCCATGTACCAACCAAATCACTTGAACTCAAAGGAAAAATGACTTTGGAGGTTACCAATTCACCTGGGCATGCATGGAAATAAGCCGAACATAAATTATGGTCAGCCACCTACAAAAATACAATGTATTCCAGTAAACATTGTCTTCTAGGCTTCCATGGCCGACACCGTAAACTAACGGGACCCCAATTACTCCAAATAATAAGAAGATTACATATATTATGGTCAGCCATCCCGGTATCAAGAGGACCAAGTCCCATTTCTCCTATGGACGCACTTCCACTCACTCCGCTATAACCAGGGAGGGAGCCATGCAATTGTTTTTCCAATACATCAACTCTCTTTCCATTTTCAGCAAATTGACTCAAGGCACTAGAAATGTTTGCTGCAAATGAATCTTTCCTCTTTCTTTTACCCTTGGACTTGACCTTTGAACCCTTGCTTTCAACTTCTGGCTCATCTTTAAACTGAAATTCTGGATCTAAACTATCAGTACTAGAAGCGGCTTTGCTTGAAGGGTGAGCATGCACTCCGGTGGCAGACATGTCCCCAAATATACAGCACAACTCATGGTAGTATGGCATCCCTTCTTTTTTGAAAGTCCTTGCTTGTTTATTAACCTTTAAACTCAACAAGTAACACAATGTAATTGGCCACATATAAATAACATCATGACAGTGAACATTACACTATAACATCAGGCTCACCATCACAGCTTAAGAAATGGCACAAGTAAATTTCTTCTAATATACACTACAAGAAAATGTGCTTTTGGTGTCAACGTATTTGCGTCAGCAGAGATTGCCGTTGCAAAAAGCTATTTTCTCGCAATAAATTCTGTCTCAAAAAATATTAATTTGCGTCAGCAATATCCCGTCTCAAAAAATCTGGTGGCAAATAGGTTATATTTGCGACAGCAAAATAGCCCCCGACATAAATGAGCACTTTTGAGCGCTCAGAACAATTCCAACTGGCGGGGGAGTCCAAAAGTTTTAAATTTCGTTCTTAGTTTTTTGGGGGTAAATTTTCAAGTTATTTCATTTAGCCCTCAAAACAGAATTGCCCCAAAACCCAAAATGATTGTCTCCAAAACTGAAATCAAGATTGCCCTCAAAACCGCAATCTCTCTCTCATCCTCTATTGCTTCTTCCTCTGCCTTAACCTCTTTGCTCCAGAAATGTAAAGAAGCTAGCACCTGTTGATCGATGACTACAAGCAAGACAAGGAACACGTCGACACCACGCCATTGCTCATGCCACTTGATTCCACTGTCAGTATGCTCACAAATCCAATCATCAATTTCTTCTCTCTCGAGTTCATTGACGGAGGTGTATTAGGGCAGGAAGGGGCCAGGGCATCAATCTGCAATTTCAAGTTTGAAGTGTCTCATTGGAATCTCTGGTAATTTTGTCTCACACTGAACTTTTCGTTCGATTTTCAGAATTTTCTGTCCATAGATTTCGATAGTAGATCTGTAACTTTTCATTAGCCTTTTTTTATCGGCTTAATTTGTAGGTTCTCACTTGAATCTCCAAGCCTCAGATTATCATTCAAAACCAAAAGACCTAGTGCTCACTAAAAGCAATGACGCGAACCATCAGACTCATCCCTCCTCTCCTCTCTCTACCCCTTACCTCGCATCAGATATTTGATACATCCCTTCCTACACGTGTCATGATTTTTCTGTTATTTTTAGTTCTTGTTTTAGGAGGGAAAGTTAGTTACGTATAGTTGCAAGTTGTTTGTTGTTTTAGCAGTAGTGAAGTATTAAATAGACGGGGAAGGCTTGTTTGTGCGGGCTGGGAAAATTCAGTTGTAAAACCATTGGACGAGAGTTCCCTTGGATGCTAGAGGACAAGAGTTCCTGTTAGCAAATTGTCAAACACTTGGTCTCCATATCCTCCATTGTATTCATTTCCATTTGTTCTTTGTGAATTCCAGCAATACAATTGTTCTCATTACATTTCTCTTCATTCTTTCTTTTCATTTCTGCAAATTACAACTACCAATAACTCAGATCATATCATTGGTATCAGAGCTGAATTTCCTCGGAAACCCATCACCATGGATACTAGGTCTCAAGAACAGCGGCGTAACGATGAAGCTCTTCGTCAATTGAAGGAAAGTACAGACAACTCAGTTCAATAACTCAAGGATCTGATTCTTGGAATGAGTATCAAATATGATCAAATGGCCGCAAAGATCATCCAACCAGATCGAGAAGAGGCGGTGCACAGCCATCCTGAAAACCAATCCTCATTTTCTGGTTCTGTTCAAACTAGATTTACGAGGATTGATTTCCCGAAATTCTCGGGGGAGGATCCAAATGGATGGTTGTACAAATGCGAAAGGTTCTTTGATTTCAACCAAGTGGAAGAAAATCAGAAAGTAAAATTGGCCGTCATGCACTTAGATGAGAAGGGTATACAATGGTATCAGTGGTTTGAGAAGACTCAGAAATCTGTAAGTTGGAGGGAGTTCGAGTATGGATTGAGGGTTCGATTTGGCCCAAATGTCTATGAGGATGCGACGGGGGAACTCACCAAACTACAACAAATCTCCACAGTCAAGATTTACCAAGAGAGGTTTGAAGAGTTAGCCAATTGAACTAATGGCTTGACCCAAGAGTTCTTTGTTAGTTGTTTCATCAGTGGGTTAAGAGAAGACATCAAGGCGGGAGTTCAGATGTTTACGCCCTCTACCATATCTCAAGCAATTGGGTTAGCAAGATTACAGGAAGAGAGTATCGAAGCAGTGGTAAGGAGATCCAAGATACCATCAAAATCCACTGACAACTGGCCCACGCCTTCCAACCTGTCTATGCCTAAGATTCCTAACATGACTGGGGTAAGATCTGATCCTAAAGTGAATTTTTCCACTGCTGTAAATTCAATTCCTGTGCACACTCGTAATAACTCGACCACACAACCCTCTTTTCCAATCAAGAAGTTAACTCAAAAAGAAATGGATGAAAGAAGAGAGAAAAAGTTGTGCTTTAACTGTGATGAAAGTACGTGAGGGGCCATAGATGCCAAAATAGACAACTCTATTTGATTATTGGGGATGATGAAGAGGAGGAATTGGATCAAGAACCACAGTCAGAAGAGGAAAATCAGTTAGATGAAGTCCTGATATCAATGCATGCATTATCTGGATGCAATTCTTTTAAAACTATGAGGCTACGAGGGACTATTAAAGGAAGGCCAATCATCATCCTAGTTGACTCCGGTAGTACCCACAATTTTATAGAGCCCAACATAGCAAGGAATTCAGGTTTTGTCATTGACTCCACTCCAGACCTTTCTGTTGCTGTAGCAGATGGGACAAGGCTCTGTAGCAAGGTTGTATGCAGGAAACTGTCATGGGAAATGCAGGGTGAAAAGTTATGGGCTGAAGTAAGGTTGCTACCCATTGGAGGGTGTGACATGGTTTTGGGGATACAGTGGTTGAGTACTCTGGGTCCAATAGTCTGGGATTTCAAAAATTTGCTCATGCAATTTCAGTACAACGGGAAATCATTAGCACTAAAGGGGAGTAATCAGTTGAGGGCAGAACAGGTGTCTTCAAAGCAAATTGGGAAGGATTTACAATAGGTTCAGCATGCATTCATAGCACAAATGTATAGCTTGACAGCTACCAAGGATGATTCATAGGTATCTCCTGATATTTCTTCCATTTTACAAGAGTATTCTAATGTGTTTGCTGAACCAACAACCCTTCCACCATCTAGGACAACGGACCATAAAATTCCCTTAAAACCTGGTAGTGAACCTGTCCATGTGAAGCCTTACAGATATCCCTACTTCCAGAAGAATGAGATTGAAAAAATGGTACAGGAAATGCTGAAATCTGGTATAATCAGGCCCAGTGTCAGTCCTTTTTCTTCCCCTGTCCTTTTGGTAAAGAAAAAGGATAATACATGGAGAATGTGCGTGGATTATAGAGAACTTAATAAACTAACCATTAAGGATAAGTTCCCGATTCCAATTATTGATGAGCTGTTAGATGAGCTTAATGGAGCAAAGTTTTTCTCCAAACTGGATCTTAGGGCTGGGTACCATCAGATAAGGGTCCATGAGGGTGATATTGAAAAGACAGCATTTAGAACCCACGAAGGCCACTATGAGTTTCTGGTAATGCCTTTTGGCCTGACCAATGCACCCTCAACCTTCCAAAGTTTGATGAACCACATCTTCAAGCCTTATTTGAGGAAGTTTATACTTGTTTTCTTTGATGATATCCTAATCTACAGTCAGAGCTGGTGTGAACACCTTAACCATTTGGGAGTTACACTCTCTACCATCAGATCACACCAACTATTTGTTAAGCAATCCAAGTGTGCTTTTGGTCAAAGTAGTTTGGAGTACTTGGGGCACATTATTTCTGATAAAGGGGTAGCAGCAGACTCAGTTAAACTTGGGTGTATGAAGAATTGGCCACAACCAACCACAGTCAAGTCACTAAGAGGATTCCTTGGCGTAACTGGATATTATAGAAGATTTATCAAAGATTATGGTAAAATCTGTCAACCCCTTACTAATCTGTTGAAAAAGGATTCCTTTAGATGGTCTAAAACAGCTGAACATGCTTTCCAAACTCTCAAGCAAGCCATGATCTCAGCTCCTGTCCTAACTCTGCCAGACTACACAAAAGTTTTTGTATTAGAGTGTGATGCTTCAGGCGTGGGGATTGGGGCTGTACTTATGCAATCTGGACACCCTATTGCTTTTATTAGCAAGGCTCTAGCTCCCAAGCACCTTGGCCTTTCTACATATGAAAAAGAGTTGTTATCTGTTGTATATGCAGTTCACAAATGGAGTCACTACCTCTTGGGTAGGCATTTCATCATTAAAACTGATCATCTTAGCTTGAAATACTTATTGGACCAGAGGATTTCTACCACAATGCAACAAAAATGGCTCACAAAGCTTCCTGGTTATCACTATGAGATTCTACATAAGTCTGGACAGGAAAATAGAGTGGCTGATGCCCTATCAAGGCATGGGGAAGAAATGACTACAACCTCATATGCTCTATCTATTGTACAAACGGATTGGCTTCAGGCCCTAAAACAGTCTTGGATTGCGGATCCAGAGCTTCAAACCATCATCATAGACTTGCAAAAAGATTCACAAGCACACCAAGGTTATCTTTGGCAACATGATGTACTCACTCATAAAGGGAAATTAGTAGTTGGATCTATAGGGAACATCAAACAGCTGCTAATGATAGAGGTGCATAGTAGTCCTTTAGGGGGGCATTCAGGCATGGACAAATCATACAAAAGGCTCAAAAGATCTTTCTATTGGAAAGGAATGAAGAAGGAGCTGTATAACTTTGTAGCTGAATGTGATACATGCTAGAGAAACAAATCTGAAACCTTGGCCAGTCCTGGACTACTCCAACCACTGCCCATTCCTGAACGAATTTGGTCGGATTTGTCCATGGACTGCATAGAGGGCCTACCAGTTTCTCAAGGAAAATCTATTATATTTGTGGTGGTTGACAGGTTTACCAAGTGTGCTCATTTTATGGCTTTAGCACACCCCTACACAGCCTTGGATGTAGCCCAACTATTCATGGACATCTTTAAGCTACATGGAATGCCCACTACCATTGTGTCTGATAGGGACAAGGTTTTTACTAGCCAATTTTGGCAAGCCCTCTTTACTATTCAGGGTACCCAATTATGTCTAAGCACTGCCTACCATCCTCAGACTGATGGACAAACCGAAGTGGTTAACAGGTGCTTAGAAGCCTATCTAAGGTGTATGACAGGGGACAAACCCAAGGCTTGGGTTCAATGGGTTCCCCTGGCAGAATGGTGGTTTAACACCACCTACCATTCATCCACCCATTTGACTCCTTATGAAGCAGTATATGGCCAACCTCCTCCTACCTACTTACACTACATTCATGGGAGTTCACAAGTGGCAGCAGTAGACAAGTGGGGGTCCTGCAGAGAATCTACTATAAGGCTACTTAAACATCACTTGGGCCAAGCGCAGAATAGGATGAAACAGATAGCTGATAACCACAGGACTGAGAGAGAATTCGAGATAGGTGATTGGGTATTTCTTCGACTTTAGCCCTACAAACAAGCTTCAGTCCAGTTCAGATCTAACATGAAGTTGTCTCCACATTTCTATGGTCCCTATCAGATCATTCAAAAGATTGGAAAGGTAGCTTACAGATTGGCCCTCCCTGATTCTTCTAAAATCCACCCAGTCTTTCATGTGTCATTACTCAAAAGGATGTTGGGGCATCAGATTGTTCCTCAAACAATGTTACCCGCAGAAAGTGCAGCTGGAACTCTGGAACCATTTCCATTGGCTGTTTTGGATCACAGGTTGGTGAAGCACAGGGGAAAACCAGCAACTCAACTCCTCATTCATTGGACCAACTCATTTCCGGAAGATGCGACCTGGGAATTTTATAGTTCCCTGAAAGCCAAATTTCCTCACTTTGAACCTTGAGGACAAGGTTCTTCTCAAGCAAGGGGCAACGATACATCCCTTCCTACACGTGTCATGATTTTTCTGTTATTTTTAGTTCTTGTTTTAGGAGGGAAAGTTAGTTACGTATAGTTGCAAGTTGTTTGTTGTTTTAGCAGTAGTGAAGTATTAAATAGACGGGGAAGGCTTGTTTGTGCGGGCTGGGAAAATTCAGTTGTAAAACCATTAGACGAGAGTTCCCTTGGATGCTAGAGGACGAGAGTTCCTGTTAGCAAATTGTCAAACACTTGGTCTCCATATCCTCCACTGTATTCATTTCCATTTGTTCTTTGTGAATTCCAGCAATACAATTGTTCTCATTACATTTCTCTTCATTCTTTCTTTACATTTCTGCAAATTACAACTACCAATAACTCAGATCATATCAATATTCCATCCCCCGTTGACGACTTCCATTGGCGCACACCACTGTGACCTTCCCCCTGGATCCAACGGCTCCCAATGTTCCCCCACCAGGTATTTTCCTTCCCCTCCCTTCCTGTGTATGTGCATATGTACAATATTCACCGATCCCCAATTTACAAGCCCTAAATTGTGGTAGATGCTCTGTGAAAATTGGGGAGGTTTTCAGCGTTCTTTGAAAATTATGGTATTACTCCAGGTATTTTGTGCTTAATTCCTAATAGAAACATGTTTGACCTTCAAATAAGTCTTTGTTTATTGCTTGCTCTAGGCGCTTGAAGGTAGGCTTACGGGGAAAACTAAATGTAAACAATCCAACTAAAGTGTTCTTAATTATTACCTTAGGTACAAGGGAAACAAAGATAGCTATAGGACTGAGCTCTAATTGATTTTTTTAGGATTCTATATACGTTTCCGATGTCACTTGTCCGGTTACATCGGAGGCTAATCAAAGCCTCTACCATTCTTACTCAAACTAGTAGTATTTCAGCTCTCTTTTTCTATACAAATATGAGGACTTTCATTAGGGATTAATACTTTTGTATTCTACTGACATCTTTTGCAATACTACACTACGGCTTCATTGATTTTAGAGCTTAGCACTAATTGTCTTATTACTTATTTACGACAAACAGATTCTACCATAATCAGGTAGTAGCGCTAAATGCAGTTTGCTGGTTAAGTATCTAGTCCAAACTTTTGTTTTGGACCACTTGGTTATTATGGAGGTGAGCCTTAATGCAATTTTATTTTATATTTCAGTTTACTCTATGGCCATGCATTTAACAAGTGATTGAGAGTAGAACATGTGTTTGCATAGGTTGGTTTTTTTTCCCCCTGCAATTGATTGAGAGTCTCCCAAGTAATGAAACTTGGCTGCAGCATTAACAATCTAAATGCCCTTACCTAACCATACAAATACACATCATGCAATCTAAATGGCCTTATTGCATTGACTTGAATCTGTGATATGTATTAAAGCTATTTTATGATAATGATGTTTTGCCAAGGTTCCAAAAGACGCTAGTAGGTCCCAGGTCGGCCAGCTGCTGACTAGCGACTTTTGGCCTATTAATTGCCGACATGGCTGACTAATCGCCTACTTTTGCCCGATTAGTCGGGTTTTGATCAAGTTGGGGGACCTCTAACTAGTGACTTTGGGGTGACTAGTCGGCCGACTTAATTATTTCTACACAATTCCTTTTAAATTGTGCAATGTAGTTTGACTATTTTATTGTAGATAGTGGTTCTAATTACAAGTTTAATCCCTTTGTGAAGGGCATTCATAATTTATGAATGAAACAGGAGGAAGAGTCCAGTCTGGGAAGTAGTTAAGGTATTGATGGATCTCTTTTTGTTGGAATGCTAGTGATATTGGTAATTATAAGCCTCTTATATTAAAATTTGTGGACTTGTGTAGTGCCCAAACCAACTGGCAAGTTTGGCATATGGGTTCTATGTAATGATGTTCATGCGAGACTTGATTAAGTACAAGACCATCTTAAGCAAAATAATGTAAGATGTATTTTTAGTTTTGTGTCTTAATTTATATTGCTCTTTGAGACCAACTTTTATATATGTATCTCACTTCTAATGGTGATGTTTTATGTAGTTGAAAGAAAAGAACACATACACGAAAGCTGAAAGTGAAGAAGTGCGAGTCGGGTGGATAAACTTCGCCATGACAAACTATTAGCAACCTCTTTTAAGCTATACTGAGTACCCCTTGTAACATGTAAGTTCGCTCTTACAAGCATCATATTCTACTGCTATATCTGCTACTAGTTCTCTGTTGCATCTCTGTTGACAAACTATTAGCAACCTCTTTTAAACTATTTGTCGTACTGCGTTAACATCTCATTCTTTTATATCTTCTTTTTCAGGTGTTTGTTGAGGACTAAAGTGAGACAACCGGGAAGATGCAATATTTTTTAATTCACTTATTTTGCATGGTTGTGTTAAACTAAACCATGGTCTTTTGACGTACTATTGGCGCCATAGTCTACTTTAGCTTTTATTACCTAATCATATTATTTGAGCAATGTAATATGGATCTTTTGAGATTGAACGAATGGATTACTGAATGTTGTTATTTTTAATGAATGATGGTTTCTATATTGGAATGCTTGAGAACATGTTTTGGATGGATTATTGATGTTATTTATGTCCATAAAATTATATAGGTTAGGTGTAATTAAAAAATAAAACATGAAAGAATTTGCTCCCTGCTAGGTTGTATGTTTTCCTTTTTGCGATCGCGCCCATATCCAGACGCAAAAACAATATGTATGAACCCAAGCTATGGCAACGGCTTTCGGCCGATGAAAAAGAAATGTTATTTACGACGGCAGAGCCACTTGATGCTAATAATTATATGTCTTTTTGGTCTTTTTGAGTCGGGAGCCAAGCCGATGCAAATAAGCGGATTTGCCGTCGTAAATACTTTGTGACGGCCCCTTGCCGACACAAAAAACTTTTTGAGACCCCACCAACGACGACCCCCACATTGCCGTCGCATGGCCGTCGCAAAAGACTATTAGTGTAGACACCCCAAAATGAGACTCTCGTACACATTTTAATCCCCAATGATGAAAAGAAATACCCAGAAAGTCTCTCGGATTGAAATTCTTCAAGTCAACAGTATCGAACGGTACTTATCTCTCATGCACGGTACAGCCTCAGTCACGTACAACAGCCTTTTGAATTTTGGCGGTGGAAGTGTGCCGTACGGCACAGTTGGTGTACCGCACGGCACAGTCGCAATGCCGCACGGCACAGTTTCAGCAGCCTTGGTCACCAAGTTTTCTTGATCCCAAAGTATTTCGACGGCCAAGTATTTTTCTTTTCATTTGGGCCAAGTATACTTGGTCCCTAAGCCGATTTTTGCCCTATATAAACACCTCCCCACTTCACTTTCAAAAAACAACAAGCATCTCCCTCTCCATTGTAATGGAAAATTTATGAGAAAACAATGAAGCTCCATCACTAGATTCTGCAAAACCATACTCCTTTGGTCATAAACCTCCTCCATTCTTACCAATAACTCCCAGAAATCCACCTTATTCTCTCTTCATAGCAAAACCCAACCCAAGGTTCAAACCCCTGTTTTCAGTCCAAAGCCGCGAGATTCATATTCAGAGCTTGTTCAAATTTCAGTCCTCAATCATCATTCTCACAGTACTAGGGTGAAGTTGGAGTTCAAGGAAGATCCGAACTGTGCCTAAGGAGTCCCAAAACTACTTCAATCCGAGAGTTCAAAGCCAAAGGTATATTTTCATTTCGCCAATTTTCATAATCTGGTACCCTGAGGGGAAGGGTGTCGAGTGCGGGACGATGATCAATATTGTCTCCGCATTCGGTACGCCCATGTTACAGTAAAAACCGTTTTGTTTATAAACCTCCCGGTTGCGTCGTACGGTGAAAATATCGCCTCATACGGGGTAATTCAGTGAGGAGGAACATTCTTTACTTAAGCATATTGTTTTCCTATTCAAAATGATCTGTTTTTAACCAAGCTTCATGCCTTGTATGAGTATCCATTCAATCATTTTAAAAAATCAGAGTTTCAAACTGTTGTGAAGTAAATAGTGCCGCACGACACTCCTTCTGTACCGCACGGTACACTTGGAGTGCTGTATGGCACACTTTTGAAAATTTGACCGTTAAAATGATAAACAGTGTCGAACGGCACACTCTATGTACCGCACGGGACACCTAGTGTGCCACACGGCACTCTTTTGCGGAATCAGAAATTTTGAGTCACCTCTTCTATACAACAGCTTGAATCTTTGATTAATTGCTTGTTTTAACTTGCATTATTGCTTACTTGTTTTCATTATTATCGTCTGCTTTGCTCGATAAATTGTTTATTTGAATAAAGTTCGGCATTAAAATATTTTTCTAAAAATCCCATAAATGTTTAGTAAAGACCGATTTTTAATCGGGCGAGCGGGGTGCATTAAAACTCTTCCCCGTTCGTAACCTGGCTCCCGAATCCAAAACGAATCTCTGGCTTCCAAATCATTTTCCAAACCATTTTTCAAAACGGTTTCTCGGGTCCCAAACCATTTTCCAAAAACCCGGGTGGCGACTCTATTTTCAAAACATCATTTTCAAACAAAACCACCGGCGTGGAGGTCGACTGTCCACAAAATGGCGACTCTGCCGGGGATTCTCAAATTAATCTCTAATTTGGTTTTTTTTATACTTATGAACTTCCCAAAAGCTTGTCAAAACGAAAATGCCTAGCGCTATCGCAAGGAAGGAATGGCGGACTAACAGGGCCTCGCCCGGCCATCCTGACTAGAGCTTTTTGGGTTGTTTATTTGTGTAAAGATATCAAAGAAGTGATTAATTTGGAGAGCCAAGCTTGAAAAATATTTGTGGGATTTTTGAAAACAATTTTCTTGCTAAACTTTTGCACCACGTGCATCGATGTTGGATAAGCCCCGCTGCTGTGTCTTGGTTACCCTACCCAGTTCACTAGTGTTAGGACATCCCCGGATGCTCAGCAACCCTTGGACCGTGATGAGTCAGCCTGCCGTTTGACCCCCTAAACCAAAACCGGCCTTTGCATATAGATAACCTAGAACCTTCCAACCTAGGACAGGAACCCATAGGTTAGGATCATGTGATATATCCTGTTAACTGCTTGTTGTTTACTGTTTGCCTGCCTGCATGCATGTTCATGGTAGTTTTCATCTTAGGTTATCACCTCTCATCCCTAGTAATAAGTAGGATTATCCCAATAATCAAATGCTCTGTCGGATATACAAAACCCCCTTTTTTCAAAATAAATGTTGCAACTAGCTCTCTTCCTCCCAATAAACAAGAGTTTCATTTTCATACTTCAGTTATGTTGAGCTAGTTGTAGTCCCGAACTACGTCGTGGCCTGATTCCTCTGAAATGGGGATACGTAGGCAACCCCTACAAAGGTTCGGCCCTTGTTTTGCAAAAATCTTTCAAATATGTCCAACAGAGCACTGAAAATTGGGGCAATCCTTTCTAAGACTGTGATATAGATATTGCATCATGCATCATCCTTTCATTTATACATAAAACTCTTTTTTTCAAAAAGCATGCACATTGCATTTTTGCACTGGTCACTAATTCATTCTGTTTCCATCATAAGGAGTTTTTAATCATTGAGGAGAATGAGAAGAGTATTGTACCTAGTTGGACTAGAACTCCCAAACAGCGATTGGTTCAAATTGAGTCAAAAACAGTGCAGTCAGGTTCAACAGGTCCTTCAGTTATGTCAACATCTCACGAAGCAACAGACATGGAAGTTCAGGCTGAGATCAAGGAGCTCAAGAAGACCCTAAAAGACAAGGATAAACGAATTACCCAACTCACAATGGTGGTACAAGACATCCGTAACCATCTTCCACCAGTCCAAGAGGACCCCCAACGACCCAGAAAGAGCCCGAAAATGGCCGCAGCTTTGGCAAGAATCTATGAATTAAAAGAATTCCATCCTGTGGGTTTTGAAAATATCCCTGGTATCGAAGATCTGGAAATGCACCAGCAGGACATCAAAAAGGACAACCTTGCAAAAACCACCCCAGCTCCACTAACAACAATTCCAAGAACACAACCCGAACCAACCGCCCTAAAAGAAACTTCCACCAATTCTCCACCTCCCTTGTTCATGTCTACAAAAGCCTTCTCGAAAATAACCTGCTTAAACCACTTGAACAGCAAAAGCCATCCAAAGTACTTCTATCAAATCATAACTCAAACGCCTTCTGCTCCTACCACCAAATGCCAGGCCATCACACCAACAATTGCATCCGTCTCAAGCACAAAATCCAAGACCTCATTGAAGATGGAACCCTTCCACTCCCTCTCAAAAAGCCAAACAATGTTTCCAATCCCATGCCTGAACACAAGCCCAATCTCCAAATCAGCCAAATCTCCCTTAGCTCCACTTCAATTAACCTAAGCTCCTCTAAATTTGACCCCAGCTTATACATCATACCAGCCACCGAGCCAAAGGCAATTGTCCTGATGCCAGAGGATCTCAGAATTTGCTTCCTTAAAAGTACCAAAGCACAGAAACCCAGATGGGCAGATGTCACTGAAAACAAGAAATGGGCCATGGATGTTGTCACTCTTGAAGTATTCTCTTTTGATACCGCTGGGGGCAGTTCTCACTCTCAAGATTTTTTCTTACTCAGGGAATCTGATATCGCTGTTTGGGGATCAAAGTCCAATAGGTATGGTCAAGTTGGGCTTGCTGCAATGACGATTGATTTGGAGCATGTCAGAGACATGGAGCTGATGATGCTAGGCCTGGAAGCCCCTAGAGATGTTACCTCGCTCACTGTGGATGCCATTGAAATTTATAAAAAAAACTGCACTTTTGAACCTTAAAGTTATTTACACTGGCACTGAATTTGAGTTTGAGTCAAAGTCTAGCACTAAGTCTGAGTTTAGGAACTAAGTCTGAGTCCACTTCTGAGTTAGAGTATATGTCTGTTGGTCCTCTGCATCATCATTTATCCCTTTTGAATTCGAGTCCACTCTCATGTATCATGCCCCAGTGGCCACTTCTTTTGTAATGAATGAAATCGACTTTGCTTATCTTGTTATGTTCGAAATAATTTGTACTAACCTTGACAATGAAAGGCATGCTCAGCCTATAAAAGAAAAGGTAATTTCAATGAAGGATGAGAATAATCCACGAATGGTTGAAATCAGTTCCAGGTTGTCTCCAGAAGAATATAAATGCTCACTCATAAAAATTTCAAGATGTTTTTGAATGATCTTACGCGGACATACCAAGAAATGATCCTGAAATCATGGAGCATCGAATCCCATTAAACAGAGGTTAAGGAAGATGAGGCCTAATTAGGGAAGTTCAACGGCAAATAGACGCAGGGTTCTTGATGGTAACTGAGTATCGTGCCAGTCAAAAAAAAAAAAAAGAAAATGCTGGCATCTTGACCCTTTTTATTTCTGGGGCATTAACATCATTAACAGAATCACACTGGTCGCATCAAATGGTCGCAATCAATTCAGCAAAACGGGTTGAAGCTGTTTCATACACAACCCTCGCGATGGTCTAAGATGCTCACCAAGCAGAACATCATCTACAGATATGGGGTCCCTCAAGATAACGAGGTTTCATTTCAAAGGGAGAACAGCAGAAGCTCTCGAAGAATTCGGGATTCAGGCCAACAAAACCATCAAGCCCATATTGGAATTGGAACGAGCAACTGCCATTGACGTTGTCAGAATACCGGACTTCCATCCATACTCTGATAGGGCCAACACCCTATTCTTTGGTTTATGGCATGGAGGCTGTTCTTCCTATCAGGCTAGAAGTTCCATCTTTTGAAGGTCGTGGCAGAATCAAGAATCAATGAAACAGAATGGTAAAATGCGGGATTTGAAGAACTCATGTTGTATGATGAAAGGCGGCTTGAGGTTTTGTACCACATTCAAGGATATCAGCGACGAATAGCCCGTACTTTTAACAAGAAGATGAAGTCTAGAGATTTGTAAGAAGAAGACATGGTTTTGAAAGATATTCGAACTCCAGTTTTAGATCCGCATGGGAAATTTTGACCGAAGTGGGCTGGACCATACATTATTAAGAAGATCCTATCTGGAGACACAGCACAACTCATTGATCTCGACGGCAACAAATTTTCTACCTTGGTCAATCTGGATCTGCTCAAGAGATATTACCCCTGAGAGAAGCTCGCTAGACTAAAAATCGCAAGGGCGGGCAGTTCCAGGCAAAAATTAGAGCAAAAGCCTGCTAGGTTGAAAACCCGAAAGGGCGGCCTAGGCAAAAGACAAGGCTAAATAAATTAGAGCTCGCTAGACCGAAAACCCGAAAGGGCGGTACTAGGCAAAATTTAGAGCACAAAAGGAGAGCGAAAATACCCGAGTGAACCTTAACTCCAGATTTGTAGTCCTGAACTACGTCATGACCTGATTCCTTTAACAGGGATACGTAGGCAGCCTCACCCTGAGGTTCGGTTATAATCTTTCAAGTTGATTCAAAGTCATTATGCGCATTTCAGATTTCACAGACAAAGCCAGTAAGAATCAAAAGTGGAAAGTTCTCAAAATTCGAGTTTTGTTTGAAAGAACTTTTTCAATTACATGGCTGAGCATGAAACTTTCAAACAACCAAGCACTGATCCATATGAGTCATGTCATGGGTCCACAACTTATTTCGAGCATAGTAAGATTGAGTCTAAAATCCCTCTTTGTCATCCATCTGTTCTTGTATCTCTTGTCAATTTTCTCTCGCAACGTGTCAGAAACAAAACATTGGGATACGGATCTTTTGGAATGGTCACACACTCCCTCCATATGTTGTGGCAAGCTCTGAAGATGGCAAAATTGAAAATCGGCATTCTCGAGCATCAAGCTGATAGAAGGCAATTGGTCAAGCAAGATCAAACCTTGTGGGAAAGAGACAAAACAAGTAAGAAGCCTTAGACAGCCTTGAACTGAGCGTTGAGGTAAAACGAGAACGAGGGAAAACCCAGAAAAAGGAGAGTTGAGTGAGCAACCTACCCATAGGGGCACCCTCAAAACTCAACCAATAACCCACCATCATCATAAGAAGTCCAAGGGAGAAACAAGTCTTTGCTTTGGGAATACAAAGAAGTTGCAGAACAAGGGAGATTCACGGATGCCATGCAAAGAACCACCATCTCGAACAACGTGCCACTTGAAGATCATGAAGAGCCGTGCCAAATTTGTGAAGACTTCCAATGAAGGCCTTACAATGGCTCCTCAAGGCCTAAGGAGGTGCAAACAAGTGACAAAAGATTGATAAGCCCTCAATGTTGTATATATATGGGCTTATCTCGCTCGTTATGATCACACACTTGTGCATTTTGTGCCTTTGAATGATTGATTTTGCGCGAGTTGTGTTTTTGATAAGTTTCAGAAAATCAGAGCTAAAAAGGCATGTCCAAAGCTCCAAATAATCTCCGGTTGTATCCGGAAGTACCCAAGGCCCCGCAATGCCATGGAGGACAATCGCCGAAGCTTGGAAGTCAATTCAAGAAGCTTTGGAAGGTTCAAGGAAGGCCCGGAACAAAAGAACAAGACATTTGGAGTTATGAGCCTCGAGAAAATCTGACCAACCGATAGAAAAAGGCTCATTTCTCTCAAAATACAAAGGCTATGAATATGAGGTTAATTGGGTTTGAAAGTAGACTTATAGAGCTTTCCAACGGTTCAACAATCGCCTCATTCCGAGTTCGGACGAAGCCGGGGCGTGCCCGCGAAGTTGGGTCAAAAATCTGCCTGAAGAATTCAGCAACTCTACATACCAGTATGGGTTTTTCCCCATACCGGTATCCAGGAAGCAAATAGGCGATCAGAAGCTCTACATACCAGTATGGGTTTTTTCCCATACCGGTATCTAGCTTGTTTTTCTGCGTTTTTTGGCCCAATCTCAGTTTATTTCCAGGGGCATTTTGGACCTTTTGTACACGTTTTGGGGGGCTATAAAAGCCCACAAACATCAGAATATTAGGGTATTCTTCATCTTCCACCTTCTCTCTCTACCTCCATTTCATTTCTTTTGGGTTTTGCTCCACCTTCTCTCTAGAAATTAGGCATTAATCTTCAAGAACCAAGGTTTTCTCCTTCATTAATGTTGTAAGCACTTCTCTAAGCTTTATAAATCCGTAGTTTATTTTCATTTTCATTATGTTTCACGTTTTCTTGGTATTTCTACGTAGTATGTTCATCTCCTCTTCGATTATGCGTGAGTAGTGTAGCAAGGCTTGGTCATGGGGTGATTAGCACCCCATGACTTGGGTTATTTTTGTTCTTCTCTCAAAATGAGCATTCAAAGTTGTTTGTTTAAGAGTTGGGGTTCGATTTTATGTATCAAAATTTAGTCTTGTTAATCTCTTTGATCTTGTGTAGGCAAGGGCTTGACTACTTGCCACACATGATGCTTTGAGCTATGGCATTCTAAGTGTTTGTAAAAATGCCTTAATGAACCCTACTCTTGATCAAACCCATTTTCTAGAATCCAAATGTGCTATAATGTTGAATCTTCCGGTTAAGCATGTTTGACTACGTGGTTTAACCGAGTAATCTTGAGAAGAACAATGTAATTCAAGTCATGGGTGTTTTGAACCCCTTGACTTTGCCTTTAGTTTTAATTAGCAAAACCTTCATTTTCTAGCCATTTAGAGGTAGAGAGAGAACCACCCAACAAAACCACCTTATAAGTTGGCCGTCTTAACGCCAAAACTCTCATCGCAAGTCAATCTCATGCCGGTCGCATTTGGTCCCTGTGGAAATCGACTCCGGTCTTGCCGGGTTACTATGCTTACGACAACCTAGCCCTACGCTTGGGGCAACGCTAACTACAACAAAGCTAGGTGTCAAGCAAAGATCAAGGGAAAAGGTCAAGAAATGACAAGGAGTTGCAAAATTTTTGATACCGTTGGAAATGTACCACACGGTACAGTAAGTGTGCCACACGGCACAGTGGTGGCAGTTTTGAAAAACGTGTGTTTTGGCCGACCAAAACTCATTCCATGCTTCTTTTCGGGACACAGCCTATGCACGCAAGCCGTAATATGTGCAAATGACTCGATAAAAGGATTGGTTGTCGTTCCCAACCAAATTTTGATGGTCGGATACCTTGGAAACCAAGATATGTCAACATGGGAGGCATCGGCAAGCTATACTTTGAAATGTGACTATTTAATGGATTCGTGCACATCATTGTACATTTGTGCTTCACCAGGAAACCATCCCATTCATTTGTCAAAAATTTGAAGAACGGCAACACCGACACGTTTGCATAACAAATTTTGATGAATTCATTTTATTCCTTTCGTTTCATTGGGGCATGAGAAATATAATCATAAATCCGTGTCAGTTTCTCACTTCCAGTCAAAATCCATGTTCACATTTTTAGTTGTTTTAACTTAGCATTCATATGCAAGCTCTGTTTTCTTTTCAAATTCATTGCTAGTGTGAATAAGAGAAACTACGTGCAAACTTTTTATAAAACTAAAGCATCCACATTATAAGCATAATAATATCCTGAGGGCAAATAGGCCCAATGCATAGTCTACTACCATGGCTCGCAAGCCATCTCCATCAGGAAACTGAAAAAGAGGGCAAATAGGCGCCCAAGTCAAAACGAGGCACGCAGGCCCCATACTACTACTAACAACTCTGTTTCAGGTACGAGGTCTCTTCGGCACTTGTCCCAAATAACTATACTCCTCTGGCATGCTGGGGTGGCTCTCTCTCAGTACTGCTACTCTTCGGAGACTCCTCTCTCTGTGCACACTCTCTCTGTCTCTCCTGAGCTGCTGTAGAACGCAAGACTCTGCCAGATGCTGGAACCACCGGGGCAACTCGAGGCGCTAAACGCCTAACACTCTGAGAATGGGACGTGCCTTGCACAGGCAACAATGTTTGTCAAATGTAATGAAGAGCATGAATGATGCAAAGGAAAGGGGAAGCAGATACGATGAATGTACCTCAGCAGCTCCACTACTAGGAGCAGCTCTGCGACTGGCTCCTCTCTCCCGGCTGGTACCCACTCCATGGCTGCTCTCTCTACTCCTCTAAGTGCCACGACCTGTGCCCTCACCTCTGCTACTCTCTCCAGCACCACGACCTGTGTCTCGACCAGCTCTCTAGTACCACGGCCAGGTGACCTGCCTCTAGAAGCACTCTGCCTATGACCAAGTACAACTCCCGGCTCAGCTCGCGGGCACACCTCTAGAGCCACGCCCATCACAAACTGACGGACCATGGCCTGCAAGTCCTGAACCAACTGATACGCCGACGCTACCCATTCAGCAGGAATCTGAAAAGCAAGTGCACATCAACAAGAAATAAGTTCAAGAATATATATCAAAATGATGTAAGCAATGCAATCAAGATTACCTCTATCATGGCAAAAGTAACTATGGGATGAACAAAAGGCACTGTCACCATTTCAAGTGCACCACTAGCTATGACCACATCAATATCTCTCCTCAACTCTTGCAAGGAAGGAATGTCTCTCAACCAGGTCTCCATATCCAGATCATATGCCAGATGGGTGTTCATGTATCCGTCATAATCAACTTTGTCGGCACTGTAAACCTCTCTATCTCAGCACGAGTATAATCCTGTGTCCTCAAGACCAGTGGAGGAAGAGGCGAAGGCACGCTGAAGTGGTCAATCCCGAGAGACTGACGGGACACTTTGTCACCCAAGTACCATTGCCAGCCATATGGACACTCCAACAACACCCTGCTCCGTGTCAGCACTCTGCTCCTGACCAAGTAGTCCCTATGCAATCTATCCCAGACATTCCACCTGCAACAGAAAGTTCAATCATTTTTAGAAGAATCAAAAGGCAAGGAATACCGAAGAGAAATAGTTGCAAAGGCTTACTCTGTCTACTCTGGTATGGTCAAAGAAAAGCCTGAAATGCCCTAAATCACCCTTATGCCTGCCGGATCCCATAAACTTCTGCCCCCATTTCGCAGCTCATGGAAGCACATTCTCATTGTCATGAGAATTCTCTGGAGCTAATACCCCTAGCACTTCATAAGCCCACACCTGCATTTTCAGGGGCAAATCAATACAACAAAGGCACAAAGTTGAATTGCATGTGAAGCAAGATTTACCTCCAACACTCTCCAGAAGCCGCCAAGACTCTTAGCCATTACAGGACTAACAGAACCCAGAAAGCAGTACACAGTGCATAAGCCAGCATCGCCCCAGTCATACTTTCCAGCTGTCTCCAAATTCTCCAACGCTGGTAACCAACCCAAGTGCACCATACGACTGTTCGGGAATAGCGAAGCACCGAAGAGGTATAACAAGTAAGCTCTCGCCATCTGTCTAGCCTCCACATCAGACACCAGCTCGTGGTCCCAGAACTTGACCAAAGCAGTATACCTCACCATCGGTTCAACACCACCAGGTCTTCTCCCCAAATAATGTTCCACATCAGTAGTGTCTTAGTACAACTCTGAAACAAACGGGATAGGCTCACCTCCAACTCTCAGACCCGTGATGCCAGCAAAGTCAAGTAGGGTGATCGTCATCTCCCCAAACCTAAAGTGAAAAGTATTGGCGGTATCCCACCACCTCTCCACCAAAGCTCTCATCAGTCTCGGTCTGTCCTCGTCACCGTCAAGATCCTTATAAAAGATGGTGAAACCTGTTAAATCAACCAGGGCTTTCACACACGATGGCAAAACATTGTAATACTCCAGAGAATTTGCTGAACCTCCGTAGCCACCGACATTTCGCTCAAACCAGTTTTATGGGAGCCTTCACTGAGGTTTCGCTCAAATCAGTTTTATGGGAACCTTAACGGGTTTTGCTCGAACCAGTTTTATGGGAACCTTAACAGGTTTCGCTCAAACCAGCTTTATGGGAACCTTAACGGGTTTCTCTCGAACTAGGTTTATGGGAACCTTAACAGGTTTCGCTCAAACCAGCTTTATGGGAACCTTCACGGGTTTCTCTCAAACTAGTTTTTTGGGAGCCTTAACCGAGGTTTCGCTCAAACCAATTTTATGAAAGCCTTCACTGTGGTTTCGCTCAAACCAGTTTTATGGAAACCTTCACTGAGGTTTCGCTCAAACCAGTTTTATGGGAACCTTAACAGGTTTCGCTCGAACCAACTTTATGGGAACCTTAACAGGTTTCGCTCAAACCAGTTTTATGGAAGCCTTCACTGAGGTTTCGCTCGAACCAGCTTTATGGGAACCTTAACGGGTTTCGCTCAAATCAAATTGCAGCAGCCTCATTGCTTTGTCTTGGATGGTCACGAAAGTTGATTGGCTCTGGTTCTCCGAGAACTTAACCTACTGAGTAGTCAACCTACCCATGGCTGTTGACTCACTTTAACCATTTTGGGGACCCCACTAGTCTCGCTCGAATCAAGTTTTCTGGAGACCTTACTGGCCTCGCTCTAATCACTGTTCATGGAGCCTCACTCGCTGATTTCGTTCACAACACATCGTCTCATTGAAGGACAAGTTGGCCACCTTCACAATCCAAATCAGGTAAGTTTTCTATAACTCATATAGTTGCATGATCCATCATTTTGCCTATGCATTTGCCCCAACGAACTACGTTGGTCTGATCCTTACAGTGAGGTACGTAGGCAGCTCTTACGAGCGCGACCACATGCATTAGCTTTTACTTGTTTGTTTTCGTACGAGGATGTCCACATCGAGGTGTGTCTTCTATCTTTGACGCGACTTCCATCACACAATGATTACAAGCCTCGTCAAAGAGGGGCAACTGTAGACACCCCAAAATGAGACTCTCGTACACATTTTAATCCCCAATGATGAAAAGAAATACCTGGAAAGTCCCTCGGATTGAAATTCTTCAAGTCAACAAAGTCAACAGTACCATACGGTACTTATCACTCATGCACGGTACAGCCTCAGTTACATACAACAGCCTTTTGAATTTTGGCGGTGGAAGTGTGCCGTACGACACAGTTGGTGTACCGCACGACACAGTCGCATCCTTGGTCACCAAGTTTTCTTGATCCCAAAGTATTTTGACGGCCAAGTATTTTTCTTTTCGTTTGGGCCAAGTATACTCAGTCCCTAAGCAGATTTTTGCCCAATATAAACACCTCCCCACTTCACTTTCAAAAAACAACAAGCCTCTCCCTCTCCATTATAATGGAAAATTTATGAGAAAACAATGAAGCTCCATCACTAGATTCTGCAAAACCATACTCCTTTGGCATAAACCTCCTCCATTCTTACCAATAACTCCCAGAAATCCACCTTATTCTCTCTTCAAAGTAAAACCCAACCCAAGGTTCGAACCCCTATTTTCGGTCCAAAGCTGCGAGATTCATATTCAAAGCTTGTTCAAATTTCAGTCCTCAATCATCATTCTCACAGTACTAGGGTGAAGTTGGAGTTCAAGGAAGATCCGAACTGTGCCTAAGGAGTCCCAGAACTACTTCAATCCGAGAGTTCAAAGCCAAAGGTATATTTCCGTTTCGCCAATTTTCACAACCTGGTACCCTGAGGGGAAGGGTGCCGAGTGCGGGACGATGATCAATATTGTCTCCGCATTCGGTACGCCCACGTTATAGTAAAAACCGTTTTGTTTATAAACCTCCCGGTTGCGTCTTACGGTGAAAATATCGCCTCATACGGGGAAATTCAGTGAGGAGGAACATTCTTTACTTAAGCATATTGTTTTCCTATTCAAAATGATCTGTTTTTAACCAAGCTTCATGCCTTGTATGAGTATCCATTCAATCATTTCGAAAAATTAGAGTTTCAAACTATTGTGAAGTAAACAGTGCCGCACGGCACTCCTTCTGTACTGCATGGTACACTTGGAGTGCTGTACGGCACACTTTTGAAAATTTGACCGTTAAAATGATAAACAGTGTCGCACGGCACACTCTATGTACCGCACGGTACATCTAGTGTGCCACACGACACTCTTTTGCGGAATCAGAAATTTTGAATCACCTCTTCTATACAACAGCTTGAATCTTTGATTAATTGCTTGTTTTAACTTGCATTATTGCTTACTTGTTTTCATTATTATCATCTGCTTTGCTCGATAAATTGTTTATTTGAATAAAGTTCGGCATTAAAATATTTTTCTAAAAATCCCATAAATGTTTAGTAAAGACTGATTTTTAATCAGGCGAGCGGGGTGCATTAAAACCCTTCCTCGTTCGTAACCTGGCTCCCGAATCCAAAACGAATCTCTGGTTTCCAAATCATTTTTCAAAACGGTTTCTTGGGTCACAAACCATTTTCCAAAAACCCGGCTGGCGACTCTATTTTCAAAACATCATTTTCAAACACAACCACCGGCCTTGTAACCTTTTGCGACGGGGAGCCCTTGTCACAAAAGCCCTTTTCTCTAGTAGTGATACCCTATGAGCAATTGCAATTCCTTACACAAAGCAATTTATAACATGATTATTTTTAGAATTTCAGTTTTGTAGATCCACTTGTCAACGTTCTTGCCCTGTTCTTGCAATATTTTGGTAGCCTTGGTACTCTTTAAAGCAACGGTAGATACATGGATAAGGCTTATTGAAAATAACCAACTAAAAACCAAGTAATAAATTGTTACCTTAAAAAGTCGTGCCAAAACATCATCTGGTGCAGTAATTGTAAGAAGTGTGCTATCCCAACCAACACCAGTGTTGGCTTTCAATGAGTTGAAACTGTTGAATAATTGACGTAGAGCATTGTACTTATTCCTCAGTTGTTCTTTGGTATAGGGGTACCCAGTCAACTTTTTCAATTCACTCCTAATCCTTTTCCAAGCCTCTGTTGTAAAAGTACCAGTTTCTCTACTTTTTTTTATTTTATTTAACCTCCTTGTCCATGAGTTGAATGAAGATCTTCTCATTTCTAGTTGCCCATATGTCACCACTACTGCCTTCGCTAACCTCCATAGCATCATCATTTTCCATTTCCTATTTTCAAAAGGAAAAATAAATAATGGGATTGGTAATTAGTAAATACAGACTTGCAAACATAAATAGCTAGCCCACTGGATCTAGTATAACTATGAGTTTAGCCTCAAACATAACAATAGATGAATAGGCATCCAGACTAGAAGCATAATCAGCATATGAGTCCACAAATCATAATGCAAAAACAAGAATCCACAAACAATAGTCCTCACAACTTTCATCATTGGAGAACAAAACATAAATACATAACATCAGATGGTAATAGGCAAAAAAATATTACATTACTCGAGCTACATATCTCTCGATCCAGATCCAAATTCCATAGGTTCACTATCACAGACATATCAAATTTAGCTCAATCCCTCAAATTCAGCACATAAACCGTACCAATACAACCCCAATCTCTCGATCCAGATCCAAATTCCAATACCAAAGTCAACCAATTTTCGATATGTAAGAAACAAAATACCTGAAATGCGAATCTAGATTTCAATTCAAAAAACTCACGCCAATAAAACACAACCTCAAATTCATGCAACTCTAACCAAAATCTAGATTCAAGAGTACTTAGAAACCGAATGTTGCCTCACGTTTTCGTACAAATCGTTTTCATGTTAACCGAACCAAAATCAAAGCCGTCCCAGTATCAGAAGATGAGATGCTTTACGATTCCAATGAGAGAGAGAGAGAGAGAGAGAGAGAGAGAGAGAGAGAGGAGCGTACCAGGGGGATTTTGATAGGGCTTCAGAAGGGTGAGAACGATGATGGTTTTGATCGGGCTTCAGAAGTTGTGGGATTTGGTTTTGATCGGGCTTCAAAAGATGTGGAGTTTTTCTAAACAACCATGTTTTAAAAACAATTGAAATCACCAATTTTGTGTTTTGGAAATTTTCAGAGATTTTGAAAGCGTTTTTAATAAACAGAAAACATAAATAAATTACCAAACACATTTTTGTTTTAAGTTTTGCAAAAAAGTGAAAACAAAAACAAAAAACAGGAAACAAAAACATTACCAAACGGCCCCCCAAACATTTACATTGAAATAATATTGGGAACGTTAAATTAATCAACGGACAACACCAGTTTGATCATTTGGACCCACTCCAAAGCATCATAAAGGAGTACCAAACTTTGGAGAATTTGATATTCAATTTGAGTCAATGTTGCCATGGAAAACACAAAACTATTCTACAGACCCATTAATAGGCAAAACCAAAACTGCCGTAGCCGTGGAAAAATATATCTAGCGTAAACTATTGACACCAAAAGATACACATATAGATAAAAATGTTCGTGAAATACCGGAATAATCACGGCTCTTAATAGGGAAGTATCCCTCTGCCGGATTTCGTGGGCTCCATGCACCCATGGCTAGGGACACCAATTGGTGACCCTAGCATTCACATTTATCCATAAAACACTTTTGATTCCAAAACCATCTCAAAACTTTACATAGTATCCCTATGCTAGATTTCGTGGGCTCCGTGCACCCCTGCCGGATTTCGTGGGCTCCGTGCACCCATGGCTAGGGACACCAATTGGTGACCCTAGTATTCACATTTATCCATAAAACACTTTTGATTCCAAAACCATCTCAAAACTTTACATTTTGTCCTATCGTTATCATTTGCATCGAAAAGTCAATCCAACTCCTTGCATTACCCAAATGTTGCCAAAATAAAGTTGGGGGGATGTACGATGTGTCCAATATTCAAGGGGAGGATAAAGGATGAAAATATAATATTTTAGTGTTTCCCAACCAGTTGGAGGTTTTTGCCCAACTGGCTGGGCCAAGACAGAGACAAGAACAATTTTTCAGAAGAGCCCAACCGGTTGGAGGTTTTTGCCCAGCTAGTTGGGTAGAGACAGATTCGAGCGAAATTTTCAAAAGCGCCCAACCGGTTGGAGGTTTTTGCCCAACCAATTGGGGAAACCCAGATTTTCTACGAATTTTTCCCAAAGCATGAAACTTCAACCCAAGTGCATATATGATGTTTTAGGCCAAAAATTGGAAATGCCAAGCAACTAATGGGCATGGAGGGAGGGTAAAACAACCAATAATTGCAACAAACAACTACTCAATCCATCACAAACTCAAATTGAACAAAAACCCACTTAGGAAGAAAAATCATGATTGTGAGCAATTGGAAGAGCAAGAACAATATATATGCAACATATCACATAGATACAACTAAAGGGAGTAGAATTTGTTCCCCTACCTCAAGATTTATGCTCCAAATGAGTTGAGAAAGCAAAACCCTAAGTTCTTGAGCTTCCAAACCCGAAATGCCTCCTTTCAAGGCAAAACCAACGCAACCCAAGCTTGAGATCACGTAGAGGAGAAGATTTTATGGTAGAACCTCGAAGGAATTTGATTTTGGTTGAGATTTGAGGTGTGTTTATGGAAGATTTTTGAGAGAGGGAGAGAAAGAGAGAGCTATGGCTGATGGAGGGAGAGAGGGGTGTGTTATGTTGGGAAAATTTCACACCACCCACACTCATATACACACATTTATGCACTTGCACCCACCTTATCTTTCAAATGCATTTTAAAAGGACCCAAATGCAATCCACTACCATCACATTGACCCCTTTAAGTCAAAATTTAAATCCTCACATTTACCCAATATTATTTTTGAAAAATTATGCAAAAATACGGATCCTTACAGATTGATGCAGCGATATATCCCCTCATCGAGTAGGAGCAATGTAAATTGAAAGAAACCTTAATATATTCATGCATACAAAATAACACTAGGCCAAGAGTAAAAGGTTCATTAGATTTACATGCATGTAAGGATACATGCCTTGTCAACCATCTTCAATTGCCGTGAAGCATCGATTTCCTATTCTGATCAATTTCTAATATTATATCTACGCATCAATTATCCCAAAAATTATGCGTGCACTCTAATTGCTTCAAATGCAGAATATGCACAAAAGTAAGTCGATCTACAAGAGAAATCCATTCGGTAGTTTCGGAACAGTTTGTACCCGCGTAAACAAATCCCAAATCCCGATATATATCCAAATGATCAGAATGATAAATTATGCCGTACCCATAATCACAAAAAGTAACATCAGAATCTGTCTTAAGATTGTTGGAAAATAAGTTACTTTTTGCGATAAAACTAAAAATATAAATGCAATAAAATTGGAACATAAAACCTGGAAATAATGAGAATGAAATGATGATGAAGGCGAGTGAAACACTCTGTACTTAAGACATATTCGCCCCTGCTACGGTGCTTAGGGTTTGCATGGACGTCTATCTCCCAGCACTACTTGATTGAACTCAATCCCCACAGAAGTAGAACTACAATCGATGGGTCTGTTGAACTAGACTTGTGTCTGTACTCTCTCCAATGAAAGACTCCAACTCAATAAAAGTGCAGAAAAATTAGCTTTTTTTAAATGAATGAATGAATGATGCCATATATATAGGCAAACTGGTGACTCTATGAATAGTCAACTGGGAGAAGAGACACCTTTGTTCATGAAAGGACCCGTCCATCCACAGCGAACAGGTGCCACTTAACAGACACAATTCTAAATCAATTCAATTTTCATTCACACTTAAAAAAATATTATATCCAAAACACTTTAGCAAACATTTTTTAGATAGTGCGCTAGAGAAGCTCCAAGGCTTAGAACTAATAAAAGTAGTCCAAAAATTAATTCGCTTCACAGTTGTTTCCCCGAAAAATACCTCGCCACTAAATAATTTTGATTATATAAATCAATATATTTGTACTGTCTTGAATATTCTAGGAAAAAAAACAATATTCTATCAGTATGCCTTGTTTGCTTAATATTCATTTTGAATCAATTTCTTATGTCGTGTTCATAAAAGGAATGACTTTTGATTCATAAACTAACGTAAGGCAAGCTATTGATTTTTAAATTTTGGGTAACCTACTTATGGTCTTGGTTGTTTTCAATCCATGTGTAGAATGTTGATTGTAGGTTAAAACTTACGTTTTTCCATTTTCAACAATAAAACATGTGAAACAAGAGCAAAATTTGTAACGCTCCCAAAATTGGGCACGTTAATAATATTACAAATTAATAATAAAAAGTCATAATAGGAATTTAATACAAGAAAGTCTTCCACCAGAAACTATATTTATTACAACCGGGTCGGATCAAAGGCTTCTCCTATCTCTCCGTCTAGTTGTTCCCCAAATTGGTAGCTCCTCCGGCTCCGTAAGCCTCCTGCCCATAGAACTCCTGTTCGTCACGGTAATCTGACATAATACGTCGGAGTCACTAAGCAATATCATGGTATTATGTCAGGGTCACAAAGTGTAACACCGTGAGTAACAACGGCCCGTAGACAATTCTACCCAAACCTTAACTAGCAATTCTAGAACAATATGATAATGACAAGTAAAGTAAAGCAAGCTTTTTATCAAAACAGTGTATCTCATGAGTGCAGATATGTCAGTGTCAATGCAGATCAGAGTATACCGTGCGTAGTAAAACAGTGTCCCTGGACTACTTCCGACCACCGGGCCAACAGTCAATTCACTCCGAAAGTTATTGGTCCATTTCTGTCTCCTTTCAACTGATGGTACCAACCTTTCCGCTCAAGGTCCAGGCCGTCTTGCATCACCAATCTTAACAACCTGTTTGCAAGGTCCATCCACCCCACGACTCACACGACATAGTCCCGGTCGTCTTATATTACTAAACTTAACCAGTCTGTTTATAACCACCCCGTGTTGTGCATGCTTAGCCCTAACCACCAAGTTCTCTCCGCGAAGTTAGGGCGGCGCTCTCGCTGCACTTCCCTATTCATTTCAATCCATTTTCATTCTCATCTCTATTTCCCGTCAACGCTATCATTTTCTCGTAAATCGTATCGTGATGTGAATATGCAACATGATTTATAAAACTCTTTTTGTGTCAATGCATCATTTCTCGATAAGCGTGTCACATAAAATAACAACTTTTCTACGCGTTATCCTTTTCAAACCAGTCTAGGGTTAACATAAAAATAGTACTAATTGATTATGAAGTCATTTATAAAATCTATTTTCTTTTGCGACCTTATCTAGACAAATGAAATAACTAGGAGAGTCTCAGATCGGATGGCCGGACGAGTCCAGTTAAAGTCACCATTCCTTTCTTAGACAGCGCGAACCTTGTCTTTTTGACAGACCCTCAAGTGTGTTAGCCTTGAGTTATCTCATAGTCCAAATTCAGTCAAAACATTTACTTTAATGAATTCACCTTAAAAAAAATTTATTCGATTACTTTTACCAAAAAAGAAATCAGACATTCTAACGGTGTAATTTCGAAAACTTTATTTTCATTCAGGCATTATAACTGCATATTTTGAAAAGTCAATCTTCATTTGGGCATTATAACGACTAGTGTGATTAAGAAAAATGTTACTTTAATTACTACAAACTTTTACCTACTGATCTTTCTAAAACAAGAAATAATTTTCCGGAAAAATACTAATTAAGTAACTTTCAAGGAAAAATTAAGACTAACACAAGCATTATGACGGTATGAAAATTGACTAATTGAAATTTAGTTAGAAAAGCTACCTTAATTTCCGGTTGTTAATCAGAAGCAGAAAAGCTAGGTTGGTCTCCAAAGTACCGTAAGCTTACAAACAAGTTTCTACTAAACTAACTTCAACTTTTTGGATCTAGTGGTGGCTTTGGGTGGTGGTGAGTGGTGGTTTTTCTTGGGTTTGGGAAGAACAAGGTTGAGTTTCTTAGAGAAAACTCAAGAACACAAGAAACTTACAAACAAATTTCTACTAAATTAATTTCTACTTTTTGGATCTAGTGGTGGCTTTGGGTGGTGGTGAGTGGTGGTTTTTCTTGGGTTTGGGAAGAACAAGGTTGAGTTTCTTAGAGAAAACTCAAGAACACAAGAAACTTTCTAACTTTGGAACTACTACAAGAGTGGGGAAGTTTTTGGTGTGAAGAACAAATGAGAGGAGAGCTTGCTATTTATAGGCAATGGGTGACCCTCCCTCTCCCTCTTTGGCCGGCCCCTCTCTCCCCCTCCATGTGCCAAAATCTTCCAAAATTAAATGGAGGAAAAAAATCCATGGATTTATGCGATTTCAAGAATCTCAATCTGAGGTTTAGTACACCAAACCTTAGGTAAAAATCCTAGGGTTTAAACGACAAAATCTAGGGTTTTAAATGGATGAACTTTCTAGGAAATTTCTTTGGCTCTAAGTAGTGTATAATTTTGCATTGCACCTTTGTTTTAGGTAGTTTTGGGTACTAGTTATTTACTTAGTAGACACATGCCTAATTTAGGGCTACTAAATCCTAGTAAATCTAGGGTATTAAATTAAAGAATAATAATATATTCCTTATTAATGAGGGAATATATTCCTTCAATTATTAGGAAGAAAAACCCTACTAAATAGAGTTTTGGGTGCTAGTTATATACACAAGTGTACACTAAATAGGCATAAGCCTATTAACCTACTAAATCTAGGAAATCAGGAAAATATTTTAGGAAATCTTCCCATTAAATGTGAGAAAAAAATCTAGGCAAAATTTCTAAATTTATGGGATATTCTTCGGGCTAGAATATACGCTTGCACACACACACACGCGCGCGCGCGCACACACACTTCTCTCTCTCTAAAACAAAATCCCCATATATGGGGGTGTAGGAACAAAGTGGGTGCAAGAATAAGAATAAGAATTTATTCTTTCTTGGAGAAAAGGAGAAAGAAGATTGTGTTGGGAAAAAGGTGGCAAGATAGCGTGGGAAATTTTGGGTAGGTTTTAGTGTGTAGTTGGTGTGGTACTTGACTTGTACATTTGTGCGCATGACTTGATATCTCAAATTAAATAATAAAAAAGGAATTTTAAATAAATAAAAATGGAATAATATAATTATTATAAATTAAAAGAGAGTTACTGAATTATTACATCAAAATTTTTATTTATGAAAATTAGGGTCATTAAAAAATTTGGTCTCTAAATCTCTAAAAATGATGATGGTTCTTAGTACAAAAAAAAAAAAAAAAAAGAGGAACAAACTACAAAATTCCCTTTAGTATGTCACATCCAGTCTCTAAATGGAAATATAGAAATTAATAAGAGATACTGAAAGTGGGCCCAGGTGCATAGTATAAGAATGCAGTTGTCTGACTTGCACTCTGACTTCACTATTTGGTGGCAAGAAAACAGGATTGTCACCGAAGAGTAGCCAACGGTGACAAGCAATTCTAATTTTGTCATTGGAAATTTTGGAGGAATTTAAGCTTATGCGCGCAATTAGGATAGTAAATTTGGTGATGTCAATTTGTTTTTGGCAACAACTTTTGTGTCACTGAAGGTTTTGGTTTGGGCGACACCTACTACTTTGTCACAGAATGAGCTGAGTTTTGTGGCAGGCGGGTAAGCTCACATTGGGCGAGCAATAAAATTTCCCAAAATTTCAATTGGGTATCGTTGAAGTCTAAGTAAACTAAAACTGCACCGTTTTACACCAATATGTTTGTCACCAAACTACGCCAAATTAAGTCTTTTCCGGCATTTAATAAATGCCGTTAAA